>OZ007525.1:13592476-13791476 GCA_963931895.1 Eupithecia pulchellata
GTAAGTTAGATTTTGTTACTAAGGAATATAAAATTGCCAAATCTTTGGAATATCTAATTTATAGTATGTTCGAATTACATTTACAATGAGAAATTAGTGGGAATTTTATTTTACCTTCATTCAAGGCACCTTCAATATTTTAAAGCTCAGGTCATCTTAAAAAAAGAAATATATATGAAAATGTTTATTTAAAATTAAATAGTCCAAAAGACCTAAAAAAATTAAAAAGCTTATACTTAATTAGTTCTGTAAATAACCAGGCAGCTTCATCCTCATAAAGATCCAAGTAGTAAAGAATGAAACAAGAATGCAAAGGAAAGCAACAGAAATAAGTAAGATTCTATTTAGTTTAGGGGTGGAAGGATTGTGTGTTCGGTCGAGAATGATGAAGCCCAGGCCGCCTAGAGAGAATAGAAAGCTGGAAGCCAGTCCTTCCATGATGTACTGGCCATTTACACGGTTTGGCATAAACGCTACCGGCCGGCTGTGTCCATGCTCGTCGGTCGTCGAACCCACACTCGGCGGCTCGACAATCACATCATAAATGATCCCTGCAGACAATAAAACCTTATTAGTCAATGCAACACGAATCTTATAGGAAAAACCAGAATTATACTCATTAACGACGCTTACCTCCGGTAACCAAAAAATATGAGAGTAGTACAAACGAAAATGTTGTCATAGCCGAAGGTGCTTGTAGCCAACTCGGCTTCTTTATTTTGATGTTTGGGATTTCAAGAACTGAGAACGGTATTGCAAATAATGTCTCCATAGTGCTTCTATTATTCTGTAGCCGCCCAATAACCAAATTCCGTTAATGTAATCTCACTCAGCAAAACTCTTTTACGTTTGGATCAAATGTTACCAACGCATTTAATAATTCTCCAATGACCCGTCCCAAAACAATCTTTCACATCCCTGAAATTGTTCGTATAATTTATTTCATAACTTTATTTTATAACTTTGACCAGAGTTTTAAAATAAAGTTAGAGTTGACTAACCTCTATTTTGTTTGTTTTTGTAATTAGATTATGTTGGTTGAAATGATTGGAAAAATTATTTTTAGCGAATTATCTGGAGATATAGTATAAAGTTGGCAATAAATGACGTTTGGACGCGTGTTTGACAATGACATTGACAATATCTTTAATATTCCGTTACGTTTCAAGCATAAACAATGTGTGGAATTATGAAGTTTCTATGAACATGGATCGTAGAAAAGTGGCAAACCATGCCCGTAACAAAGACGTCTATTTATATGGAATAGCGTAAATGGCGAAAAATTTATAATCTTCATCGTTTTTTTCCTATAAGTTTTCAACCTGTATGGATCAATGATTATACAAGAACAAAATATAAAAGGAAAGGAACGTAATTTAATGTAAGCCAATCATAGTTGTGCTTAGTTCTTAAATGGTATTCTCCAATTGGTTGAAGCATAACATATGTTCCATACAGAATCAATAACCAATGGCACGTGTGATATTCGTTTTCTGACATGACGTTTTGTGTCAAGGTTTGGTGAACTGAACTGAATTCGTTGGGGAACAGAACAAAATTTAGTCTAAAATTGAGCCAAATTTCGTTCTCCCATAATTATCGTTCTCAGGTCGGAAACTCGTGAAATATTAATTAGAAGCCTAAATTGTGAATATTTTGAGGATAGACAGACTCTAATCTCAGTGGTGTTGATATTTCTAACGTCAAAATCGTAAAAATGTGTTAGATATTTTTACATCAGTTGCTGTTCGCGCAAAATGATATGGATTGTGGATATTTCGCTAATATTACGATGAAGGGTGGACTGTGCATTATTTACACGTCTCTGTTGACTATTTCAGTGCTGTCCAGGTAATTATTTAACCTTGCACCCCATTTCTTTCTCTCACACATTGTTTTTGTTTCAACTGATGGTTATTTTCAGCTGTGCGCTTCTAATTTTGGTGGTGTCAGAAACAGTGCAGCCCGATGCTTCTGCTGACTCGCCTGTCGATCTGTCCGGACTGCACAATGTCACCCAAAGGCCTGAGTCAAAGAGTGCTGATGAGTCTCCCCCGAGCCCCAGTGAGAGCCCTCCCGCAGCGGAAGTGGTCGAGGAGAAGAAGGCTGCTGTCGAAGATCAACAGATGATATTTGCTGAAACATTGTCATTAAATTCTGTAACAACTGATGGGTAAGTCATTATTTATGCTAGTCTTTTATCATTAGCACAGTTGTTGCCTCAGATTTTAGGAAACAGGTATGTTATCCCTTTCATTCCCTATGATATTTTTCACAGGCCGCAGTGACTGGCCAGTGAATGTATTAATGTAGTATTTCTATAGGCACAAATAATGTGTCTGCATTTGTTATAGATCTTATAAACCTTATAGGTACCTATAGTTACTGCAATTAGTATACCTATAGTTACTGCAAGTACTATAGTTCTGTGAATTTAAAACAAGTTTGCCAAGATATTTGTGTGACATTTGTAAGTATCAGTGAGCTATTAATGTTTACATTGAAATGCTTTGCACCTATGTACACACCACATTCATTTATTTAGCCCTAGTTTACAAACATGTATAAAGGATGCCAGGTAAACAAGAGTACATAATATGTAGCAAGTCTAGTCTAGCTTTTGTGTCTTGATTATCGCTAAAGACAACTTCAAAATGGGATGGTCCAAAAATCATCCGACTCATCTAATACTTGGGCATACCTTGCTAATGCAATACTATACACTTTATTACATACCTACCAATGAAGAAAAATATTCAAAAGCAATAACATATGAAAACATACATATCTATTGTGTTACTTTGATATCAAAATCAAAGTAGCACAATGGACGGTCAAATCACCGAGAGTGATCTAGTCCAGACAACCATAATTCAATATCTTCTTACTTAACTTTATACTTTAATTGTAATATGTGCACCATGGGTGGTCTTATAGTTGAGAGTGATCTCTTCCAGACAATGATAATGCAATATGTTACTTACCTGCTCTATACGTTATATTCCTATACATCAGCCTTAAAACATGTAGAATTTGACAATACATGTGTAATATAATCTCTGTAAAACATACCATTATCAGCTTGGAGTATTTGTTATCTTTCAACAGCATGTTCAAATACATGTGGGTACGCACATCCCGACAGATTTAGCTCAGTGTTACAGTAGACTATTCTATGTTGTGGGCGTAGTCAGGACGTCAACAGCATTGACAGGTGGTTTCTAAAATAAAAACTATAATATGAACTGATCCAAACTAGCAAAGCAGTGAAATTACAGTGATCAGTGTTTAAAGCCGCTAGTTGTCTTAAAAAAATGCCGATTGCGGATTTTGAATTCTTGACACGACACACACATAATATACAATACAATGCACAAAATGAAACTCAGAATAAAAACAGTGTGTCTCCTAAATAAAATAAAACCGCACTGACTATGTCCCATTAGCTCTACTGAGCTCACAAAGACGAGAAACCAAGCAAGTTTGCATTACACAATATGCCAAGGTACATTTTTGAAAAAAAATGTACCTACGCATATGGCAACACCTACAGTTTACCATCAAAGCAATCAATAGAATCCTAAGAACTACTATGCCCCTTTGACCTTTACTCGCCAATCATTGCCCCATTCAACAAATCCTTATGACGTCCACCTGCGCCGGCGCCGTAAATGACGTTGCAGCCACAGATACGCGGGAGTATTAAGCCACGTGTTCTGTCGGTAGGCGTGTCTTCTTGACCTTACGTCAATAATTATGTACAAAGCGGTATGCGTACCGAATTTATGACGTAGGTATTTCTTATGATGACTGATAAGATAACCTACCTCTAAACATCCATCTAACGACAATACTTAATATTTTCTTATCCAGAATAACTTAGAACTAAATTACGTAAACGAAAGAGTACATAATCGTTTTTTTTTATCTAATATAATTAAATAATGCGTATGGCTAAAATAGGTTTTTTTCAGGCGGTAGGAAGTATCGGTTTTTCATACTTTGAAATAGATATAGATTTTAAAGTATCATTTTAATCCGTCATAACTATCGTACTAATAACAAACTGTTTTGTAATACTAACTCGTTACCTACTTCCTAAAATATATGCGCTACAATTTTGTTAGTTTTTTAGTGACATGCATGAGACACATGAATTGTGTTGGTAATTTGATAATCTATATCTATACTAATATAATAAAGAGGAAATATTTGATTGTTTGTTTGAATTGAACAGGCTCCGAAACTACTGGACCGATTTGAAAAAATTTTTCACCATTAGAATCCAAAGTTTTCCGTGATGAACATAGGCTATAGAATATTTTCAAATAAGTTAAGGCTCCGTATATAAAATAAATTTTTGTTAAATACCCGTGCGAAGCCGGGGCGATCCGCTAGTCTTGCATAGTTCGGTAAGTAAAACACAGTAATGTGTTCATACGCATCTGCAAACGACAGTTTTGGAACGGTAACATTGCTCGTAAAATGTTATCGCGTGGTCTCGAGTCGAGGCCACTAAATTCGGTAGCTATACGTCACATCAGGTGGGTTAGCCACTACTCGGCCTCTTTTTTGACATTGGTAACCTTTTATATTCTCTACCGTTATGATGAGCGGTTTATTCTAAATCTAAACCAGCGAGCCGACCGCTTCGCTATGAGAATAGTATCGTCGCAGAATCGGTACACATAATCTATGTGAACCTTAGATGAAAGACAGTCCAGATGTGCTTGCGATGCTACTTATTTGCACTGAGAGATTGATAGACGCTTTTGACATGCCTCCCAGCAGAATAAGGCCCAAGTTCTATTGATCTGATTGGCTTCCATTGACAATGCCTTGGACATTTTCGATTATTGGAATCTGAAACGTCCAACTTATAAATTTAAACAGTGCGTGATCAGGTTGCTATTTGGTATTCCACAACAATTTTATATAATCTTTATCCTTTTAATTTAACTTTTATATTTGTTCTTGTAGTAATTTGTCTTTAAATTTCTAAATTTAAAATTTCTAAGTTAAGTCTATGTAATTTCGTGTTTTTTCGGTAAACTTTTAATTTTAGCGTGCAACATTTTTTACACTTGTTATGTTTGCATATTTGGGTAAAATCTAGTTTGTAACAATAATCTAACTACTGTATTTTTTTAAGGATATTACTCTGTTTTGTGAACTAATAAATAAAATAAAATAAATCTGAAGGCTGACGTTTGAGATCAATAATTAGTTTTTCTTCATTATCAAGGACTTATTCTATGGCAGTTTATTGTTATTTAATCTGGCGTGTACGAATGTAAGAATTTTAAACATCGTGCAATATCAATGAAACAGCAATGACTTATTGGAACACACGATGGAATCACGATGGAATTTAGTTGTGCCAATAAAGTCCACTAAAATTCACATCTCAGCCAATAAAGATAGCATATCTATACTAATATTATAAAGAGGAAAGATTTGATTGTTTGTTTGTTTGTATGTTTGTTTGTTTGTTTGTTTGTTTGTTTGTTTGTTTGAATTGAATAGGCTCCGAAACTACTGGACCGAGTTAAAAAATTCTTTCACCATTAGAATCCTTAATTTTCCGTGATGAACATAGGCTATATAATATTTTCAAAAAAGTTAGGGATCCGCATGAAAAATTCAATAATTGAACCGTGGGCTGTATATTCAACCTCTTTTTCTATTATGGCGCGTCAGAATAGAAAAAGAGGTTGTACCTATAGCGCACGGTGCTTGCTTTTTCTCTACAGCCAGTGTCAGTTTTGGAATGTCGAGTCAATGTCAAAAACCCCAATGCTGTTAAAAAAAGTAAAGATCCGTATGAAAACTGTGAAACCCATCGTTTTAGTGTGTATAATTTCTGAAATTTTTGTTTAATACCCGTGCGAAGCCGGGGCGGACCGCTAGTATTCAATAAAGTTATTGAAATCTGAAAAATCTGTTCATTGGCGAAGTTGTACCAGGACCACCATCATCTGCACATACCCTGTTGGTGATGGAAAATAATTGCTTATAAACTAATGCTGGACTGCCATGTTGGTATAAGAGATATGATTACTTTGGCTAGAGCTGGTTATCTATCTCCAAATGATGCTATGGTCAGCATCATCTAGCAGCAAAACCAAAATGTAAGGTCAGATCTTGCTTTCTTATGGGCTGTTTGACATAATAATATCTTGGCGCTCTATCGAGCGATCATATGACTCTTTTTCTAGGTGTATTTTTAGGAGAATTAAAAGTTTAGAAACAAGGTCTTGCTTTGTTCAAGGCTGTTAGGGAAAAGCGATCGCGTGAGTATTTCCACTCGATCATGCTATCAGCTTGGCAAGGCTAGCCCTAAATGACCAATTTGTGATTAAAGATCCGGGGTCAAGCCTGCATCACTATCGAAGCCTCTCGATACATATTGGAGTAGCTAGTAAACGTTAATTTCAACCAAATTTTCGCAAAATAAAATATATTCAGACGGTTGCCAAAGAAATAATAATATTATACCGATTTTTAAAAGTAACTTTTTAGGCGTAGTACAAACGTTGCAATTAAACATCAAACTCTTTACAATAAATTGTTTTAAAGTATGAAACAAGGAATACAATTTCACTTAAATTATTTCTCTTCACTTAAATAATTTGTCCACTTGTGGGAAAAGTGAAAAGGAAAACAATAGTACATTTTTATACGACTATACACTGCGGGACAAAGGCCTCCATAAATATATAAATACAAATAACATTATTATAATAATATTATTATTAATAATGTTACATTTTATACGCCTATACACTGCGGGATAAAGACCTCCATAAATATACGTATAAATAAAAATAAAATAGTAAAACAAGCAGATCAGGAAGATCTCACCAGCCAGCGAGCTTCCAGGCTTCAAGGCCATTATCGTAATTAAGTTTCACTTTCATTTGAATTAATCACCAAGAGCGTTGCTATAACTAACCCACATTTTTATAGGCCTACATTACCCCTCTGTGGGACAAAGAAATCAAAAAAAAAATACAAATAAAATTGTTAAAAAAAAAACAGATCAAGAAGATCTGACCAGCCAGCGAGCTTCCAGGCAACCTTGTCATTTTCGTAATTAAGTTTCACTTTTATTTGAATACTAGCGGTCCGCCCCGGCTTCGCACGGGTATTAAACAAAAATTTCATACACACTAACACGATAGGTTTCACAGTTTTCATACGGATCCCTTACTTTTTTTAGCAGCATTGGGGTTTTTGACATTGACTTGACACTCCATAACTGACACTGGCCGTATAGAAAAAGCAAGCAGTGGAGCCATCACAGAAAAAGATGTTGAATATAGCGCACGGTTTAATTATTGAATATTTCATGCGGATCCCTAACTTTTTTGAAAATATTAAATAGCCTATGTTCATTACGGAAAATTTAGGATTCTAATGGTGAAAGAATTTTTCAAATCGGTCCAGTAGTTTCGGAGCCTATTCAATTCAAACAAACAATCAAATCTTTCCTCTTTATAATATTAGTATAGATTTACCAAGAGCGTTGCCATAATTACCGTTAGTCCCTTCAGTAACGAATTAGTTTAAAAGTCAAAAGTGTTCGTCACTCGGTAAATTATGACAGTAGAGCATAGTTACAGTGCTGTCGGCAGCCAGTTTTGAGTGGTCAGGGATGCGAGACGGAAAACGAAAGGCATCTAAAAATAACATTAGCTAGCGCCGAGTTAACTGAACTCTCGGCTGATAATGATTACGTTGCTTAAGATTTATTGCTTTTTGAACTGAGTTTGTGTATTATAGGAGACTGAGGAGAGGAGAGATCAATACGTTTGTAGTAAAAACTACAAACGTACTACAACTATAATGTAAACACATTGTATCTATGTTATAAAATCGATAAATGTCACCCGGACCATAATTAATACTACTAACGAATCGATTAACACGCCATTATATAAAATTAAATGAGAAGTTTGTCCAGTATTTTTAGGTCGTTTTACAGGACGTCTCCAGTTGTCAATAATACGGGCTGTTACAAACAGATCCAATCCCTTATTTTGTCGTAGTCGGGTGAAATTCAAAAGCCAGTCCTAAATAAGCATCCATCAATACTAACTATACAAGTGTTCGCTTACACCGTGGTGCCGAAATATCTCCGGTCAAAACAGCATGATGGCCTTGGTCATAAGATATTATATAAATATTAACAATAAACAAGATCCATCAAGTGCGAGTGTAACTCACGCGCCGAGGGTTTTGAACTTTTATCGGTTATGTATACACATACGAGTTTACCTACTATAAGTAGAGGAGAGTCGGGAGTAGGTAAATATTTTCTAAATAATTAGAGATCCGTATGAAAACTTCAAGAATGTAACCCAACGTGTATGTTTGTGTGTTTAAAATTTTATTACTTATGAAATCGTGCAAAGCCGGGGCGGACCGCGCCTGTCTTCAAAAAATATAAAATAAAATAACTAAAGTACAACATACACCCCTGTAAGGTTACAACTATATTAAATGCTAGGCTATAGTTATTATACTATTCTTCATTGTCGGCACCTATCTTCAACTACAATAAGTGAAATGAAAAGTTACTAAGCGAGTGATTCACAACGTCAACTATCATGTTTGCAATAAAATGATTGACGTACCTGACCGCACGTAGGTACTTTCTGATAGTCCATTGTGCAATGTTATGTTCAGCTACTTTGACGCCTTTTCACGTTTCAGGGTTTTTATTCTATGGTAGAAGATCGAGAGTTCTTAGCTCTGTTCATGACAATGTAATTGTATTTATCCCTAATTTCATTGTAAAATAATTAGTTCTAATTAAACTTCTAAATTCAAATCATTAAGGACGATTTTATCGTGGTTTCGTTGTCGAGTGACGATCGGGATGCCGATGATTCAACGTTAAATGGAAGGTTGGTGACCAGCCCTCCATTTCGCGTTGCACCAACCGTTGGTCTCCCAACCCTCCGCTCAATGGACGGACGACGGACGATATCGTAGAGGTCGCAGGGAGTCTATGGCTGGAGGCCGTTCAGGACAGCTGTTTGTGACATACGTATGGGAAGGCATTTGTCCAACTGTGGGCGTTTATGGGCTGATTATGTTCGTATTTTCTCAAATAAAGCAGAGATATTGCAAGGCTTTAAACCACTTGAGTTTCTATATCTCTTCTTATCTAATAATAAATAAATAAATAATGCTGGACAATCCACACAGCATCATCTGGCCCCAAGCTAAGCAGAGCTTGTGTTTTGGGTACTAGATGACTGATATACATAATACAATATCATTAAATAGATAGATATTTTTTATTATACATAGAAAACAACCAGAACCCCTGAACAAATATCTGCAGATCGTACAAATATTTGTCCCATGGCGGGAATCGAACCCGCAACCTCCTGCGTCGCAGGCGGACTTTCGCCCACCGCGCCACAGTGGTTGTCTTATCTGTTTTCATCTTTATAAAATTATCTATGAATAATACATTTTCCTTTCCCTGTCTCATTGACTTCGCATTAAATAATTAAATATTAATGGTTTTGTATACTTTTTATGAATATAGCGTTTAAAAGACTTTGATGTCAACGTTTCTAAATATGAATAATGTTAGATCATAAAATGTACAAAAAGTCTACATATACGTATACTTTTTGTCCTAGTATACTGTTTCAAAGAGTCTGTCTTATCATAAAAAAACCTTCAGATTCGATCAATGAATATTCATCAGACTTATCGGTCATTCAACTTGCATTGAAATGCCTATTATTCTATATATTTTTATTCAGGTGCTCTACCATTGTCTACATAAGAAGGTATTGAAATTATTCATTCGAATTCAGCTTTGAGTAAGTAGGAGTTTCATATGAAGCATTTGACTTAGTACTCACTTAACGTCAATTAATGATTCTGAAGAACCTGGTTTGATAAAATTTGTGTGATTGATAATGATAAAACGTATAATTATTTATCAATGGGGAAACAACTATTTTTCAAGTAAATACTATAGTATTATGATAAGCACAAATATTTTATGTATGGCTACACACAAAATGCTTCTTAATTCCCATAGTCAAAACCTTTTTGAAACCGACTTATCATAGACAACGAGTGGTAAGTAGAGGCTGTTAGATAAACGATAAGAATCCAAGCCCAGTTGTGACTTTATACGCGGCGAAAGTGATAAATTCAATGCACTACATTCATACCACTTTTTGTCCATCATTAGCTCACGACCACGCCTTTCAAAGTCCATTTAATTCTAGACCTTGTCTCTGTGACTTGAAGTTTTATTTTGGTATGAAGTGTTCAGAGTTAATGGTTTAAGTTTTTGAGATGTTGTGATCGGTTAGATAATGACGGGAAGTGAGTCGAACATGGGTTTGAACGGTCAATTGACTATTCATTGAAATCGTTGTATGAATGGGCACGTCTTGTTACCGTAATACTGATCGTAGTTTTGATAGCCTTACGTTATTATTAAATATGGGTGTAACTTTTAATAATAAAACTCTAATATAAGATAAGTACCGCTACTAAAACGACAAACAACATTTATTCATAAAAAAATAGTCAAAATAGTGTTATCCTTATCCATTTCGTATGTCAGCATTTTAAAGCAACATTTTTAACTGTTTCAAAATCACGCCGCCTAGGCACACAAACAACGGAGGCTTAGTACCATATTAAGCCTCCGCTGTCTGTCCGACCATCGGCCGTTGGGTAGTACGATACGATCCTTTAAAACTATCTAAAGATGAAAACAATGAGTTCAAAATAATAAAAAAACAGCGAAATTTTAAGTACTCTCAAGTGATTAGCTTAACAAGAAAATCGATATGAGTTTCTATTAAACAAAAATACCTACTAATAAATTCTGAAACCGACAGTCACTAACAGTGCTAAGTATACACCGACATAAACAAATCAAAAGTAAGTGCAGCAGATAACTTAGATTTTCTCATTTTATAACGGCAACACCGTAAATGGGCAAATGCCTCAGAGTAGAAATGAAAGGCATAGAATAAACCTACCACAGTATAATGTAAACAAAAAGAACCGGATTTTCTTATTTCATTTTCAGAAAACTAATATGTGCGTCAATGTGTTAGTGTACAATGGCCATGAATAATTAATTATAAATCTCATAGAGTAAAAATATACCTAAATAAAAACTAATCTGTTTGTATGGGGGCTTTGTCATAAAAAAATTAGGCTAAATATAATAAGTAAAGGTTATAGGGGTACGACTGTAAGTAAATAAACAGCTTTTCTTGCTAGTTTTTATTTTTATTACGACACTTCTTAAATAGCGGTATCTTTATTATTAGCGATCAAAATAAAAAGGATGCCATCATTTTAGTCCCAAATAACTTTAGTTTTAACGACATCCGAATTACCACCACCATTGCACGTTCGGATTTTCGATCTTAAGCTAAATAATGAAACTTTAGTCGTTTCACTTGTATCGTTCCTAAGACACTGTGTCTATGCGCATGTGTTCTACGGATCCGTTCTATGGGCAATGAATCCATGGGCACATATAAATCACACGAAATGAATTAATCGTTTATGACCGGTCGCGGTAAATTGCGGTCGATGTTTGGAAAGTGGACAGGTGTGGGACAGTAGGTGGGAAATTGAGATAGGGACGGTTTACTCAAATTGGAGCCGATTGGAATTTTACTATATGGGTGTGGGAGAGGGCTGAGAATACATATAGTAAACTGAGTGTTCCAACTGTTTTCTGTATAGTAAAATATCTTTTTAAGCAATAATCATTTATTGATTAAAAAGGTGGAGGTATACATAAAGCATTTATTTGGATATAGTTCTAATAATTAATCGAATACAATATTGTTCAGAATAAAACTTAAGTATTGTAATGAATTAAGTATCAGTTATTTAGTACCCATAACATAAGTTACTAGTGCTTACTTTGAGGCTAGATGATGCTGTGTGGATTGTCCACCAATCTCTAATTTATTGAGCCATGGCTAATTGATAAACACTCGATATAAATTGGAAATTATAAAACGGTTGAAATGCATTTAATGACATTTAGCTACAAAAAAATATTAAAAACATCAATTGATCATTGTAAAAAAACCAATTACAAAATGGAGAAAAATCAATTACGAATTCGCAATTGCCGATTAGCTACACACGTCCATAGATGAAAGAAACTACGAGTAGCTAAGTCTTACGATATTATACTCGATGACGGCTGATTTACGATAAGGTTCGCAATAATTACCTTCGCCCTTGCTAATCGCCTTGCAGTTTGACGATCGTGTTAAAATCGTGTTTCCTTCTGCGCAAAATTAACTCGTATTAAGAGCACTCTTACTTTAGCAGCATAATAATTCATAATCCAGTTGTGTATAGTTTCTTTCTAGGCGCTACACGAATCAGAGTGAAAACTCACCGCGCGCCGCGCTCAGATAATAAATCTAGACGCTGGTTACTCTGTAAATGTGTAATTGCGACTTTGTTAAATAGTACAGTTCTGGAATGTTCCTCTGGTACCGTATCAATAGAATAGAAAATATCTTTATTCATCCCGATAAAAGGGGACGTATAAAACGACGTAAAGCCGATCAATGTTGGTTTGTATTCTACCAAAAAGAAATTAATGTGTAGCAATTCCAGACATGTAGACAACCTGGAGAAATAATATATGCACAAGTTAATCTGTCTATATGAAACTGTTTGAAATTATCCAGACTTACATATTTATGAAATCTCCAGCTTCGTTTATTTAATGTCAGCATCAATATCCGGGCGGCTAGGTCGAAGCACCGGCCGGACACTGCACCAGCCATATAGTCTTGATAATTTAGAACTTGATAGTTTCGATATTTTACTGTTATTATCGTATTGACAGTCAAGAACAAAATGAGATTGTATTGCACAGACATAAAATTATGCGGTTAAGGTGCAGAACGACTACTCTCCTTCTCGGAACACCTGTTATTCTGATAAAATAGAGTAGGAATTCCATGTCTTGCTTGGATATCCAATAGAGTGTACGCTATATTCAACCGACGAGACGACCTCTGTGGCGCGGTGTCACGTCATAATACTGTAAACACATCATAAGGCGCATACAGCACCTAAACTATGCCTCTGTAATAGTTTTATTCTATTTAGTTTAGGAAGAGATACGAAGTTGCCCTTGGTGGCCACCAAAATCATTTTTCGTATCTCTTCCTAAACTAAATAGAATAAAACTATTACAGAGGCATTAAAAAAAGCTAATGATAGGTATCACAAACTGGACGATGGATTTTTGAAAATTCCTTTGTTAAACAGAATAATAACATAAAGTAGGTGGTGGCGCTAGTTTAGGTGCTGTATGCGCCTTAATACTGACTATTATGAATCAAACTCAACGTCAAAAGATAATTTTATATTTTGGTGTTGTAGCTTGTTTATAAAAATTGTCTTTTCTTGGAAATGGCTTGAGTATGGGTCTGACCTGACGTCTAAACTGTGCTACTACGAGGACGCTACGCTAGGATGGTGTCCCTCTCCGCCGCCGGACCGCTAGTTTATATCTATACTAATATTATAAAGAGGAAAGATTTGTTTGATTGTCTTTTTGAATTGAATAGGCCTCGAAACTACGGGACAGATTTAAAAAAAAAATTCACCATTAGAATCCTACATTTTCCCTGATGATAAAGAATATTAAAAAAAAAAAAATAAAACAAAAAAAATTTTTGTTAAATTCCGATTCAGATTCAATAACTTTATTTCTTTAGGCTTACAAAATAAGCACTTAGACAAGTCAAATTTCATACAGTTAATTATTATAACAAAAAAGAAATAAGTTGTTATTGATTTCTCTTCACTTAAATTTTTTGTCATACCCGTGCTAAGCCGGGGCGGGCCGCTAGTTCTCTATAAGTAAGATAGGTAAATTAAATTTAAGTTTCTGTCAAAAGTTTTCATACCATATAAATATAAGGGACAGTAAATGGACATGATTTCCCGATTCTTCTATGGAACCGTAGTAAGTCGTTTACCATTGCCGTTTACAGCAATTTCACCTATGGCAATGGTGCTAAGGGTATTAAAAACATGGGAGGTAGGTACTTGATTTAATAAACAATTGTTATTGCCTGTTTAAGCACGATCTTACCCTTGCAATACCACCAACAGATTAACGTTAACTGGTTCGCGGTGAAATCAACGTTAATCTAGCATTAATATTCTTAGCAAATGATTTCCATACATTGTCTCATTCGCATGAACGCCTCTGCGAGGCACTGAGATGATTTATGACTTCCACAAATGCGAGTGGTTGAATGATACCTACTCGCATTACTATGCTACTGCTACATTATCTGGCTTTGTGTAGAAGTGAAACTCCCTGACTCTTTTTCACTTCACTACGTATAGTATAGTAGCCCAAATTTCTGACCCAGGGTTACGAGTGGCTAAAACATCCCTATATAGCGATTTTAAAATTTTTATGTAATTCTAATGTTGCTATTGACAACCCAATTATACCCAGGGGTGTATTGTTAGGTGTATTAAATCTCGTAGTCTATGCTATTATGGCTTGTTTGAAAAAACTAATTTCTAGTTTTTGTATTATGTTGTTAGGGCGTTAGAACCTTTTTAAAATAGTGTGCTATCTATTATGAAAAGAGGCGGCTATTCCTCACACTCTCTTCTTTTAACAAACACGAGTATACTAAATGAGAAAAAGGAGTCCCGTCCCGTTGTATTATTGTTATTTTCTATTTATTTATTTTTTAAATATATGGCTGGAATTTCTGCTAATTATAAGTTTGACTAAAAATATGATAGCTCTCGAAACGTTGGTGTTCTTACAACATATAGTAGGTTCGTAGTTAACCCGCTTACATTCATAATGAATTCATCAAACTACGATAGTTTTTATAGTAAAAATTATTGCTCTATCTACTTTAAGTCAATTAGCGTTTATAATAAGAATTTTAAGTATAGGATTTTTTTTTCTTTCATATGAAATTGAAAATGCGTCTATATTTACGTTGGTACAGTTACGCTTCCACGTCCGTACTATTTAATCCTATTAACCACGATTGTAAGCGCATAGAGAAATGGTGCTTTCTCCATTTGTCGCCTACGCAGCTCGTGACAAACGCACCTAAATATTGCGGCCAGTGGCTGGCTCGTTAACTTCCAACAGTTCCAACCTTGAAGCGATGCCTTCGAAAGCTATGCCCTGATAGAGCAAGAACTATTCAAAACATAGGTTGATTTTAAGATGGTCATGCTGGTATAGTTTTATTTATTGCGTCGTATTTGCGTCATATTAAACAGTAGATGCAATTTGTCAGAACTAATTGACTATATTAGAGAATACACACTTTACTTACGTATTTAGGGCGTTGCAATGTGAGACGGTCAGATACTCTTACTTTATATAATTCAAATTAATTCTAATATGTTACCAAAAGTACCTTTGAATAAATTTGAATAGAATTCAATAATTTTAGAGGTGATCCTCTAAGTAATTTAGTTCGTAATAGCCTTTTAAGAGCATCTCTTTTTATCATTTAAAAACTTATTATAATTTTCTTGACCTTTACACAATCTTATCTAGAATTTTATTATATATCTTAATCGTCATCATCTGCAGATTATTTGATGAGTTTGAAGAACTTTTTGTCATCAGATAGGCCGCGGCTCTCGGTGGGTTAAAGAGCAGTATATCCATCAACTCACGGTTGGGCATACAAAAGCCAACCAACACAGATCCACTGCTGAACATGCCTGCCCTAACAAGGGCCACTTGCCATAATCACCACACTTGGCACGTGGATTAGTGATCGAAGCAAAGTTGTTATTATGCATATAAGGAAGCTGCTGCCCTTCTGCTTTGGTGTGGCTCTGGTACATGGTTTCTTTAGTCGGCTCTTACAATAGCTGACTTGTTGAGGTCAGCACGACGGCCTAACAGAGGGTTACTATATTTTATGAAATCTCGCTTAAATAATGAAGTCTGTTAAAAATATCATCGTATACTCTGCAAGAAAACGTGTAATTATGAAAAGATAAGAATGAATACGTAGCGATTTTAACAACTGGCAGTACCTATTGTTAGTAACAGCTACCTATTGTTCTGGTATTTTTTATGATCGTTGGGTAATAAATGTTTAACCGTATCTGACTTGTCGATAGGTATGTTCCAATGTAATATGTAGGTTAATACACGTTACGTTGCTAATATAAACTGCGTAAACGAGACCGTTTTATCAGAATTACGTTTGAACGAGCTAGACATAAAACGTAACATCCACATTATGTACGTGTATTGAATATTTAGAAGATGAACGTATTATTAATTATTGTATCAAACAAAACCTTACATTTTACTAAATGAAAGTGCATCTAGCTAGGGCTTCATCACTAGATCTCTTCAGGGATCGAATTATTCGTACTATTAATGTTTTGAAATTTACGCGATCTGAACACATAATGATTAGTAATTAACGGGTATTTATCGCGTTTCTTCTTCCTCCTTTCTCCTGTTGAAACGTCGAGAAAAGAAGAAGAAGAAAGGAGGAAGAAGAAACGCGATAAATACCCGTTAATTACTAATCATTATGTATTCGTACTATGTCTTTTGTTAAATTTATTTTATTAGTACCTAATTTTATTATCTTCTACACATAATTATACAGTCTTATTGCCTTTAGCCTCGACAGTGTTGTGTGAAGTTTCCACTGATTTGAGCTCGTCATCACTCGGTCACTGGACGATTTTTTCTACATAAGTATAATTGATCCCGTTTTTATAAGCACATATCTATGAGACTAGTTATAATCCGACCCGATTTGTAGGAGCGTCAAGTCGACACTCGGATGATACAAATCCCCTGATAATCTACGAAATATTGCATCCTTTCACGTCATAATAAATGGGAGAAATCGACTGCGAAGTCTGCGAATCTACAGTCGTGATTCATTTTGTCACTGACAGGCAAAGATCCTAGTAGCCTCCACTGATAGGGATATAATCAGAAAGTTGGGAAGTTCTGGGGGTCATTGTCTTGTCTCATTATCTACCAGCGATTCCTAATATTAAGCTCAGTAAGTGTATATCAGTCTGAGAACTCCCCAAGTCTAGTGCATGCAAGACTAAGCTACAGAACTTATGCACTACATGTACAGAACTTTTCTATTCATCAACTAACCTGTGCGACCCATGTGTGCAAATAAATGATTTTTATTTCTAGTCAAATTGTTGTATAATTTTTGGTAGAACGACAAAAAAATCTAACCAATGTTGCTTTATTAATTTGCTCATAGATATGCTCTAGTGCCGGTAATATATCTATTAGTATTAGTTCTTACGGAAACTAAGTTCCGGACATTCACATGCACTTGAATTGAACATTGGATCAAATTTGTATCTTCCTTATCGTGTGCATAATATTGCCATAATATTGTTTATGTTTTTACAGAGTATTAACAACTGGTATTTTATCCAAAGGTATTTCCTTACTGATTCATATCCTGCTTTCCGCAGGTGCTATGATGCGTAATGCTTCTTATTTTAATCACGTTAATATATAACAGTGCCAAGCCAACCATTGTTGGTTGTCCTTCCTCCCTTTGTAATCGCATCGCTCGCTTTGATATCGGATCATAATAAACGAACATATTCTATATGCGCTTACCAGTCAGGTAATGTTGGAATCAAATGTGAGCAGGACATTATTGTAGTCCACTAGTGCAAAGACAGTTGTATGACACTCTCTCTCACATGGCTAGTTGAGACTGGCCGCTGTGGCCGAAATTCGCCGAAGAGGCCGCCGCAAGGAACTTATACCCAACCTGGAATGTGCGTTGTCCATTTGACACCAATAAAAAATAAACCCTATGTGTATGACCCTAAGTCTATTATAGACAATCACTTGGTCAGAGAGACATCCGGTCCGAGGGAGAAAGCGCTTCGAGAGCCCTGTGTCCCTTTCTAAAGTGTTGCCAGGCGGATTATCCCCGAATTTAGTAGAAGTGGTAGGAATAAATAAATTTGACATGTCTTACTAAAAATCATTAATTTTCGTTCTTTATATTTTCTAATATTTTCCAAGTATCTCGCTGGTTAAATGCCAAAGGGCCACAAGGCGAAAAAGGTAAATTTTACAGGAGAGCTCATCAAAGATTTCATCGTGATATTTTTAATTTTTTTTTAAATCTATACGTGCTACATTTATGAATCATATATCAATCGATGCGTATTTTAATACTTTATCTATTTATTAGTTAGGAAGTGCAGCAGCTTGCACCTAAAAGAGTAAAATATCACATGAGTCCCTTTTGCTTATAAAAATGGCCGTTGAATTTGTAAATAAATTCAATAAAACGTCACATAATCGAAAAATAAGTTACATTTTATTTAACGTTTTTCTTGAAAAACGATGACAGGCAACAATTAAGTTATATTAGGAATAAAATTACAATAAAACAACATCTTGAGGCACATAAAAAAATGAATACTTCAAAAATGAAAACTCTAAAGCTAAATTTTGTAGATTATTGTTATTATTAAATATCTGTCTTGTCGACAGCTAAGGTAGTACCACAATTTTAATGGCATTTTAATCTAAAGTATACTGACTGAATATAGCTGTGTATCAAGCAATATTCAGTCTTAAGTCAATCAGCATAAAAGACCTGTGAAAAATTAGTTTTGTACTCAAAAACTCTCACTTAACTTACTAAATAGTAAATATTTTTTTTTTAAATACACTGAACTAGTAAAAATGAAACAAGATAAAGAGATAGTAGTAATTAAAGTTAAATATTAGATCATAGGTAATGAAAATTAAATATTAGGTAAGCAGAAATGAAAAAAAGTGGCGGGGGGCTGTGTCCATGCTTTAATAGTTGCACTGCCTAGCTTGCTTTCTTACCTAGTCAACTAGATCAGCCGCTTGCATAGTATAGATACAGACCTGCCTTACTTCTTACATCTTCAAGTTATGTAAGGTGCGATTGGCCCCAGGGGAGATTAGCGCAACAGTCACCGATCCCTAGGGCAAGCCTGGTGGGGCATTTTTAACGTGGTTGTCCCATGATAGTGATCCAATTTCCGGAGATGTTGACGTCGACGATCGAACGTCGGCCTACTGCCATCGCCGGTGAGAGGGCGGTCGATGGGATCTGCAGCCGGCGGTGCACGCCTTAGCTCGGCGGTGTTGGTCAACGCCGAGTATAGTGGTGCCGTTGAGGCTCGTAGGCAACGCGATCACCCGTTCTATATCGGACCGGCAACCCTGGTCTATACATCAATTACACCCCCCCCCTGGTTGGACTCCGTGGTGGGTGGGGACCGGGAAGATGAAGACAAATCCATTTAACTATGCAGACTGATAAGAAAAATTACAATGCGCGCCCTCAGCAGGGGTGACAGTAGAAGCCCATAAGGCCGCGAACCTTATGGCTTCGAAACTTCTACTGTCTCCTTTATAGGTTGCGGTGGAAAGTACTGCTGGCTGGTAGCCAAAAATGCCAAAAAACTAAACAAGGCAGGGAAAGAGGCAAGGCCAGTGGCTAGTCCCTCGACTACTTGAGCCTACGATAGGGCTGACGCCCCAATAGGTAAGAATGCCCGACGTAAGCAGAGGAGACTGAGACAGAGGCGTGAACAACAGGCGGCTTCAGGTTCTGAAGCCACTGTTGAAAATGCTGACAGTTCCAGCTTCTATTACAAGCAACAAGCTAAGTAACTAGCCACTAAGTAGCTAGCATAACCATACATACTTTAAGCACTCCCGCAGTGCGCGGATTAGCTACGCACGCAAACGTACCTAACTGCGCGCGAGTGAAGCATGCTGTATGCTTGCGTAGGTACTTATTTCCCGCAATGATACGTTATAAAAAATGTTTAGGGTATAATTAAAATTAGTGGCTTAAAAAAACCTACAATACAACACAACATTCACAAACATCGATACAGCCACAAAAGAAAGATGTCTAATTTTTATTCATAAATTCAGCTTTTTCTTGTTTACAAAACAGACGCATCAAAAGTACTGCACTTTTGTTTAAAAAATAATAATACAAATCTCATAGTATTTAAATACAAAGTGGACTTATTCTTGAATATGGCACTTTGGCAGAAAAAAATATTTTGTACTCACGTGATATTTTATATTCCACACGGCCGCTTTCTAGAATATGGCACTTTAGTCTATAGATTACTTGCACTTACGCCGAAAGCAAGGATTTAAACGAAAAGATGGCCGTTTGGCTCGAAAGTTGTTCACCTAAGTCTCGGAATGCGAAAGGGGCGTATATCTGGTTTGTCCATTTTTAACGCTAGAATCACGGGTGTCTTTTTCGAATATAAAAATTTCGGCGCTTCTGATCCAATATTTTCAATAAAAAGAGTTTTACTTTTTTTTGCATTGTGGCCCTTTGGCATTTAATCAGCGATCTGTTAGAATGATAACATTTTTTTAGCAATAATTTGGACACTATATTGAAATGTCAATAAAAAAGAAAAAATTATAAGTAGAATATAATATAAGTTAGACTGGCAGCCCGTCAGCCATATTCATTTGTTGTGATTGGTGATGCTGATCCTGAAAGGGACAGAGGGCTCTCGCGAAGCTATCTCGCTCGGACCGCGTATCGGCAGCTTGTGCGCATTCCAGATTGGGTATAAGTTCCTTGGGCCGCCGTCATTAAAGGACCTGACTGGCTGACACAAAGATGTAGCTTGACTTTTAGTCTAACTCTATGGAATCTAAGTTAAGATATAATCTATTCAACTATAAGTGGTATTTGGTAAACTTGCGTATAAACATCCGCGGCATTAAAGTGATTATAAGTTACGTTTGGGTTTTATAAAAGCATTTCTCATCGAAATAGAGAGTCTGGAGCATATTTACCACATGCCAGGGCTGGTCGACTAATCTACGCCGCGACAGTTTATGACTGTATAATGAATGTTTTCAAGCTGGCACTATTTGCTCCTGACAGTGAAAAGCGGATGGCACGATATGGCTTTTCAATGCACTCGAGCACTGGAAAGTCCTCGGTGTTGATTTTAAGCTATAAACAACTGCCACTTTATTCCCTCCCC
The DNA here is from genome assembly GCA_963931895.1 of Eupithecia pulchellata. NCBI lineage: Eukaryota > Metazoa > Arthropoda > Insecta > Lepidoptera > Geometridae > Eupithecia > Eupithecia pulchellata. The sequence continues at coordinate 13,613,573 of OZ007525.1, forward strand.
TTTAATGTACACTACAATTAACAGCTTAATTTATGACGTGATACTTGACTACTACAGCTTAAGAAAACTGTTTTATGATCATGCTTCAATTGCTTATCCTTTAATCTGTATTATCTGTTTTCTCTTAGCTGGTAAACCACAGAGAGCCAATAAAAAATATGTATTACTCGTGATAGATATCTATACTTGTATAGGTACAGTCACCAGCATAAATATATGACTATGGGCAGCGCTGCAAAAATATCTGATCATCAATTGAACTTATAATTATGTGACGATACGTAGGATGTAGAAATATGTGATGATTTACATCCGGCAAAATAATCTTTTGTTTTGTAAAAGCATAATATCGGATCACGTAAAGACTGCATTAATATTCGATACAATTAGCAGTAAGAAATATCTCAACAATCTGCAAGAATGAACTTTATATACCTAAGCATAGAGCCGTAATTTGAACGAAACAGTATGACGCTTCTTGAAAAGAGCATCAATCTGTCATTGGATATTGCCGCTCACGTCTCACGTTTTAAGTCATTATTTTAGCATTTTAGTCGTCGGTGGCCAGTGTTATGTTATGATTATCTATCAAAAACTCCTTCGTGTATGACCGTTGACATAACATTCGAAGATTCAAAAAGCCACCATTATAACCATACCATTTTAACCAATGTAATCTCCTTGCCAAAAACTCTTCTTTTATCAAATGCTGACATCAACATTTCCTACCGCAGCGTTTAATAAACTAGAGGTCCACCCTGCCTTCGCACGGATATTAAACCAAAACTTCAGATATATTTTACACACTAACGCGTTATGTTTCACAGTTTTCTTAAGGATCCCTTACTTTTTAGCAGTATTGGGGTTTTGACACTGGACTTGGGACTGGCCGTAGAGAAAAAGCAAGCAGCGTAGCCATAACATAACAAGAAGTTGAATGTATTGCGCACGTATAATTATTAAACTTTACATGCGGATCCCTAATTTTTTTAAATATTCTATCGCATGTTCATCACGGAAAACTTAGAATTCTAATGGTGAAATAATTTTTCAAATTTGGCCACTAGTTTCGGAGCCTATTCAATTCAAACAAACAATCAAATCTTCACTCCTTATAATAACAAATTCTTGTATTCATATTTATATAAGTAAAACTAAATCTGCTGAGATAATGTCATAACATAAAACGCGAGACAGCGATATCCAATGACAGGTTGATACTCTTTTGAAGAAGCGTCAAACTATTTCGTTCAAATCACGGCTCTATGCTTAGGTATATAAAGTTCATTCTTGCAGATTGTTTAGATATTTCTTACTGTTAATTGTATCAGATATTAATGCAGTCTTTACGTGATCCGATAATTATGCTGTTAAAACGGTGCAAACGATTATTTTGCCGGGTGTAAATCATCACATATTTTTACATCCTAAGTATCATCACATAATTATACCTTCAATTGATAATCAGATAGTTTTGCAGCGCTGCCCATAGTCATATATTTATGCTGGTGACTGTAATATTATAAAGAGGAAAGATTTAATTGCTTGTTGGTTAGTATGTTTGTTTGAATAGGCACCGAAACTACTGGACTGATTTGAAAAATTCTTTCACCATTAGAATCCATAATTTTCCGTGATGAACATGGGCTATATATAGAATCATTTCAAAATTAGGGTTCCGTATGGAAACCGCAATTTTCTTGCTTCGCACGGGTGCAATGCTAATACAAAAGTCTTCGTCTTGATAAGTAATCATTATGTTTACTAAAAAAACCTACGGCTAAAAGAGTATAAATTTTTTGTAAATTATTGAACCAAGTAGTAATACAGGACATCCACCAAAGGTCCCAAACAATCCACAATTAAGCGGATAAAACCAAAAAGCCATCACTGCAATCTTATCTAGCTAGGTATCACAAGGAGACTTAGGTGAGGTAAATAGTTAGAACCAACCAGCGGTGCAATTACGCTAAAATCTCCCATTCCCATTGAATAGGCCATCAGAGGAGAATGAGCATAAACGTTCGGTGGCCTTGCCAGTACTGCAAAAGCCAGTACCAAATAAAAAAACATACAACTTTCTGGTGGTATGGAGCCGACCGATGACAGAATTTAATGTCAACGTCATGATACCTCATATCAAAGTCTTGACGAATTTTTGCTCGATTACCGCAAATCTGATTCAAAGATACAAACAGTAAATATATTGCAGTATTAAAAAGTACTCGAGCAAAACAAGCTCAAGTATGAAATCTAAGGGTTTTATGTTAAGTAAGGTTTAACAATAAGTAGCAATTAAAAAGCATTGACATACATGATATTTTGACGTTGACAGCTTTGTCGCCTCGTTCGACTCCATCCTACCAGAAAATGATATGCTTACCTACTCTTCGTATACCGTGTGATGGAAGTCGCTTATAGCCAGTCTCCTCGTATAGCGATCCCTTGAATGGGATATTTTACCGTAATCGCAAGGCAGGCACACCCCGCCACATGTGCGGTCTTTATGTAACTCTGCATTTCGTTATTGGATTACTATTACTACGCCGCCCGGGGTTAGACGTGATTGCTGTCCGCCTATACTCCGTGCTATTTGTATAATAGGAAGCAATCGCCTATAAATCAAATGAGTACTCTGTTACTTCACGCCTGTTGGGTTTAAACTATGTTTTACTATCTAAAATATTATATGTCAACAAAGGGTTACGGCAGTAAACTTCACAAAAACATTTAACACAAAGCAGGAAGGTAATTAAATAACTAAAAACAAAAACAGTAATTTCACAGGCGCAGCGAAAATTCAATTTTTAAAACGTACGACATACGAATGTAAACTTGGTTTTAAAACTAAAAATGGTTTCAATCTTCTGCGATTTGCTCCTCCGACGATAGTGTCATATTTTTTTATTTACTTTGCAGTTTCAATTCAATCTCTTGTGTACGAAAAGTAACTAGGAATCTAAAAGCACGAGTAACAAAAGCTCAACACCTTTCTTGACATCTTATTGCTGTAATGACGAGAAATATAAACAGAAAGTGTTACTACTATACTACTATTATATTCGAAAGTTTGTGAAGATGTGAAGTTGTGTGTGAGAGTGTATGATTTTTAAGCGTAGGTAGACATCAACAAAAAACTAAAAGGAGAGTGCTGAAATTTTGGCCTAGACGTAGTTTTAGATCTGACAGAACGTAAGAGGCTATTTCACCATTAATCAAAGGTGAATTGTAATGTTAAAAAAATTGGTGCTCGCTATATATCCGTGCTTTAACAGAATTCCTAATGTTATTTTACCTGTATTTTCAAGACCAAATTATTCATTCAAATCATTGTTATCTATGCCAGACTCTAACTATGCATTCGACTCATCAATCTAATTGAAAATGCAATGACTAGGTACTATAGAGTTTTTACGTCCTCTGGAATGTTTTTATTTTGACTATATCTGTCATCTGTATAATCATTGCCATACTATGCTCATAAATTATCATAACTTTTGATCTTTTACGTCCTATGAACGCAACGTATTCAATCATCTTACTTCCGATATATCAATCTCTGGATTGAGATGCTAACGTCTTGTCTTATAGCTTTCACATGAATAATTATATTCAATTCTGTGAAATTATTTTAGTGCCGCCTGCGCCGCCACCAATGATACTAACTTTTAAATATACTTACGTCTCGTAATTTCCTGTGTATAATTTTCAGGGTACAAATAAATTTTCTAGAAAAGTGCTAAAACGTACATAACTCCGCAACATCTAAAGACAGACTTACGGAAGACCGAGCGGTATGGCAGGATTTTCCTTCCATAGCATTGCTTGAGTATTGGTTATTTTTGTAATAAGTTATTTCATCTTACTTATTTACATTGTTTGAATTGACCAACAAAGTTAATATTTTTTTTTGTAACATTATTGAGTAGCTAATCTTTAGAAAAAATATCCATCACCCCTTTGATGTAAAGATACATGTAAAACATCCTTAATCTTCCAAAGGGTTATTAGAATATTAGAATGGTTCACACATGGAGCGTAGTGCCTTTTTGTAATTGACTCATGTGGGTATCTAAATCCTTTGATTAACTAAGTCCATGTTTTACTTTCTTTCTCCGAGCGCGCTGTGTGATCTACGATCTCGAAAGCTAAAGGGAAACTCAAAATATGATCTATAAAAGCAATGATTGCTCCGTAAAATAGAGTAATTAAGTGGCTAATACGTAGGAGTAACATTAACAGCTTTATGCTGAATGATCTCGAGTAGAGAGCTTTGGAAGCGGGAGTGGTGGACATTTACTCGGAGATAAAACGCACCGCTTATTCCTGAGATCCGTGCACATGAAGTTGTATTAGATCTAATAAATCACTAGTCTGTCGGCCTTAGGAGCCCTTTCAGCTTTTAAAGGCAGGATTCCACCAAAATAGAAACAGAAACGGGTGTCAATATTTAAAACCTTTTAACATTACACTCACTGCTTTGGTATAACCGTGCGTACCATAGGTCGTGGCCAATAGCAGCATCCTACAAAAAATCTTACATTGAAGATGACTCTCGAAGGGATCACGATGCGAAACAGTTGTATACGAAAAGCATGCCGGTAACATCACCAGTGTGGCTCGACCCTTGCAACTTTCTCAGACGCGAGAGAACAATTATTTACCAGACAGCTTTCAGACGGTCTGATACTGATACGGTCAATCAGTTGCGCAACTATTTGTATTCGGAGTTACGGCCGTTGATAATGATGACGAAACCGTGTTTATTGTAAAGAGTTAATCTGAAAGCTAGTTATTCGTTTTGATTGATTATAGCATTGTGATCTAAGAATAAGTTTTATTTTAATGGAGTTTAATTTTTGTGCTACGAGAATCGGTTCCGTTATTGCCTTTTTGTAGCAAGTCATTATGGCAGCCAAGACCACCAGAGTTTCGTTGGCAGAGCGTGAAGAAAGTGCTGGTGTGTCTAACTAATTATTTATAGCATGTACTGCTAGAAAACTGACAGTTATTTACATATAAGATACTAGCGGTCCGCCCCCTTTTTTGTTTAATACCCTTCGCACGGGTATTAAACAAAAATTTCAGAAATTATACACTAACACGATGGGTTTCACAGTTTTCATACGGATCCCTTACTTTTTTAACAGCATTAGGGTTTTTGACATTGACTCGACACTCCATAACACTGGCCGTAGAGAAAAAGCAAGGACCGTGCGCTATATTATTCAACCTCTTTTTCTATTATGACGCGCCATAATAGAAAGAGGTTGAATATACAGCGCACGGTTCAATTATTGAATTTTTCATGCGGATCCCTAACTTTTTTGAAAATATTATATAGCCTATGTTCAACACGGAAAATTAAGGATTCTCATGGTGAAAGAATTTTCCAAATTGGTCCAGAAGTTTTGGAGCCTATTCAATTCAAACAAACAAACAATCAAATGTTTCCTCTTTATAATATTAGTATAGATTACAAATGACTGCCTACCATGTATTGTACACTATGAACAATTGATGTTGGTGTTTATTTATTCCAGCAAACAATCATTACAATATAGATTGCAGTAGGTATCCCAACGTGTTAGACACAGGGTAGTGGAAAGAGAAGATGGTGAGGATCAAATAGAAATACTAAATTGTAAAGTAAAGAGAGAGGTCTATCATGAAAAGCTTAATCATGGATAGCATGATCATTTTACATGATTCTATATCGCATAAACAAACAAAGTTAAAGCGTATTTCCACCAGATAACGTGTTCCTTTACATACAAGCACGTTATTAGATAGAAATTATGTAAAAACTAATTAACACTCTTCGAGTAATAAACCTTGGACAGTGAGTGACCTCAAGGTGACCATAACAGTTTGTATCGATTAACAAACGAATGTCCTTCACATGTTTATAATAATTTAGGTTATGATTGGTGTATGTTTAATTATAGCCGAGCTCAGCTTAGTCGATTGTACGCACGAGTACGATAAGTTAGTTAGCGATTAATTAGTCACTTCCAAGTTTCTGGATCAGTTTTGACGACACCTTTATTATAGCAAGAGGCTATTTTGATTTGACATCATATTGTTGATATTTTACACGGCTATGTTCCGCTCCGCTTTGGTATTATTTTGATGCCGAAAGGAATATGTCACTATTATACAATATATCGTTGAAATGTACTTAAAATCGTCAACGAATTTCGGATATAATTAGGTACTTATTTGTAATTTTGTGAGTCAATCAGATTTTTTATTTATCATTCACTATATAACGAATTGTTCCATCATTTGAATTGAAGAGTCACGTCACCTCATCGTTTGTCACGGTCCATTTCTTTGCATTACCTTTTATTCGAACTTTAATATGTAACTGTAGACTGCATCAGTAGTACCTTTTTACACTTCATCGATATTGTTTCCATATCAGGATGACGTATGCCCTATTGTTAAAATGTGTCACTCTGATCTTTCAACCTTTTCTGAATTAATATTCATTGGTTCGTTGTGAACTTCAGACTTTGCTGTGTTTCAGTGTTCAAGTCTGCGGTCGATACTTGGCATTGGCATGATGCCAGTTTGGGCAGCCTCCGGCCTAGGCGACCGCTTATTGATCTGTTGAGTGACCTGGTGGTCGTGCCTTTTAGTGAATCTGTCCGGTATAGAACTTATTAGCTGCGGCTTTACCATTTGCTATCCTTTTTGGGAAATGATAATTGAGGTTCTACGGTGCCTTCTACGGTCCTATTTTAATGTTCGAATCTAATTCGGTGTCTTTCAATTGCAAGGTATTCAGAGCTAAACTGTTGCTTTGTTTAGACAAATTTTTCATATGAAATTCGGGGGTTTTAAACGTTCAATGTCTTTTTCGGATGTATTGTTTCGAAACATCCTAAAATCTTAAGAATGTACGACTTCTAAGTCGTACGTTTTTATCTATAGAAACAGCAAATCATTGCCTACTTGTCAGTTCATATTTGTCTTAAATACAAGTCATTAACACATTGTATGTTTTTTGCTTATTTGTAGTATCTATAAAATCTGTCACATAATGTGCATACAACATGATATGATAACACTAAATATAGCACTTGCACGTGGTTCGTCACACGTGCGACGCGTCTAGCGTGCGTGATAATAGTATTTATATCTACGAATAAATTATAAGTCATTTATATGTGTTCTTCCGTACGGACTTATTTCAACGTTTCTATTAGCGACTGAACGAAATCTTAACACATTTTGCTAATCCATAATACGCATTTGTTGGCTGTAGAAATTTCCAGACTATACTATCGCTCATGTTATATCTTCTCGGCGACATATCACTTAACATCAGCTAAGTCTGGTCCGATGGTCTGGTCCTATGAAATTTGATCGTATCCTTCGTATCGAATACACATCCCCAATATTTGCCAGCGTGTATAGTACTTATGTTATGAATTTAGCAGCTGGCGACGAGTGTAATCTAATTTCATAGTCTGCTGATTTATATGCTTGGTACATTATTAATTTGGCTATAATGTCAGGCAGTATGTGCGATAATTTGCATGTTCAATTATTTCAATTGTTACGTATTTATTGTAGTAACGAAATATTAATCGGTCGTTTCTTGCGTTTGTTATATTCTTTCAGTTTTCCACGGCATGAAAAGTTTCTCATTGTAGCCTAGCGTCATACGTTAGATGTTTTATTATGAGAGCTTGTCTTTACGTAGTCAATAAAGGCACTCTGTGATAGCAATAAACGTATTCCTTAAAAAGTTTGATTATAGAACAGAGCATAGTGGGTGTACCATCAATTATCTTATCATATTTCGCTATTTATTTATACACAGTTTTCTAAACAGGTAATCAGATACATGTCCATGATCCAAATAGCTCTCATACGATTCTGACGCAGATGAAATCACGCAGGCAGCAAACAGAAACAAAGATTTGATTTCCTTAAGTATATAAACAAAATACACACTTTCAGCAGGCCCTAAATCTAAATATATCGAGCACACACACATATAAATGCATCTGATTCACAAAGACATGCTCTCAAGATTAAAGCCAACTGCTCTGTTTATAATATGGAAGAATCACAAAAGAGACGACAAATAAAACAAAGTTATAGGAACACAATGCATAAAAAAAATTTTTTTTTGAGGATTTTGTAAAGTCGCATAAAATATTACTGAAATACTCAAGCTCCAATTGAAGTTTTCTTTTCAGAATATCCTTCAAACTAATAAATTATTAAGTATGTATAGTTTGTTTCAATTGTAAATAGTAGTTAAGTTGGTTTGGTTCTGATTGTAATTAAATTAATAAATAAAGGTTTTATTTATTTTGACTTGGCTCAATATGGTATTAAGAAGTGCCGCGTCGCTTTCAAGTCAAATTAGGATGATGTGCGGCTGAGTATGCCAATGAGAACACAATCTATTGGTACGACATGGTATTAGAGAGTATAACTTCCTTGTAAAGCCAACTGTACTACAAAACAGAACACTTGCAAACGCCTCTTCAGAGTAGATTTCCATAAGCTAAATTACGCTTCTTTCGTCACCAAGTCACTAAAGTCTCGCAATGTTCGATGCTTCAATCAAAATTAAGCGCATTTCGAGTAACCCCAGAGTTCCGCATTAAAAATAAACTGTGTTTAAATATAAATGAATATGTATGTGCACTGACCTAACGTTCCATTTTCACCCACCTTTCAGATAATCGTCAAATCGGTCTGTCGGCAATTATTGGTATATTAGTACCAGCACTAGACCGAAGCGTTACCTAGTTGGCAGTGCATAAATGTTGGCAATCGGCGCCGCTTAGTTACAAAACTTCGCAATGTAAACAATAACATAAAATTTAAATTCTGGTCGCCTATATAAATGCTTGCTAGTGACTGATATTCCCATTTGGCAGATAGCCCGTCTACCCCACTGGAAGATTACCAAGCAACTCTGAAATTTGCTTGAAAAAGCGAATTTTCTTAGGAAAAATTTGTACCGAATCCAATTTTCTGAAGGATCCCAAAGCGATTGACCTGGGCATGATGTCACACATAGGGTTATATCTAATCTAACACATATTCCCTATGTAGCTGCTGCCAGCCAGCGCTTTGCTCCTATGATATCCTTATAATTTTTTGAGACTTATCCGTATAATATGACCTTCCGTAGGATACATTACACACATTATCCGTCTGAGAGATGCATTCAACCAAGATTAAATATCTTGAAAACGTGACAAACAACTGGATCAATTTGCTACTTTTGCGTTTCCAATTTCTCTATGCATGTACGTAGGTTAATCGAAGCATTTTCTCGTTTATTGTACCTAAGTAGGCATCAGAAAATCCGGATGTTCACAAACGATGCTCTGTAACGTACAACGCAGTTAGCTAACAAGATTCACGCGACACGTGGCCTGACTCCGTGCTGCGCCTCGTGGAAGCATTTCATCCATCATCCAATATACCTTGCCGTGATTACTAACTTTCCCTTTGCATTTGTTTACTTGCATTATCGATAAACACATTGATATTTGATGCTAAGCTTGGGGATAGATGATGCATTGTGGATTCTCCAGCATTATTCAATTTATGTGTGGCCTATAAGTGACCCATCTGATGCAGAGAATATCATCTTTCAATTTAAACACTATTTTCGTAGCTAGAAAGCATATACAAATTCTTACACATAAGATGAAAAAGGCTATTATTGATATCATTCTTCTAGTTCCCATTCCATTCCCATTCCATACCATTGAGATTTTGGGAGGTAAATGATACTGTGCGAAATATTTATCTATACTATCTATACTAATATTATAAAGAGGAAAGATTTGTTTGTTTGTATGTTTGTTTGTTTGTTTGTTTGAATTGAATAGGCTCCGAAACTACTGGACCGAGTTAAAAAATTCTTTCACTATTAGAATCCTTAATTTTCCGTGATGAACATAGGCTATATAATATTTTCAAAAAAGTTAGGGATCCGCATGAAAAATTCAATAATTGAACCGTGGGCTGTATATTCAACCTCTTTTTCTATTATGGCGCGTCAGAATATAAAAAGAGGTTGTATAGCGCACGGTGCTTGATTTTTCTCTACGGCCAGTGTCAGTTTTGGAATGTCGAGTCAATGTCAAGAACCCCAATGCTGTTAAAAAAAGTAAAGATCCGTAAGAAAACTGTGAAACCCATCGTTTTAGTGTGTATAATTTCTGAAATTTTTGTTTAATACCCGTGCGAAGCCGGGGCGGGCCGCTAGTCGTCTATATACCAAGACAATCATTGAACTTTCTCTTCAAAGCCACGCACCGTGGGCATTTCAAAATACGTATGTTGACTACTTCTTTAAATGTCCTCTATCCAATCTTAGTAACAAAATGGTAATGAATTAATTAATAATAAAGATCGACGATATATACGCGTCAATAGAGGCGGTAGGAAGATCAAAACTTAAGTATGCATATAGTGGATAAAACCGGCTGCGGATGATGATGATAGGGAAACACCGATCAGTTGCTGTGTATCGTGGCTTAACCACTCCACGCATACCTATTGCATGCGAACGGGGTTCCAGTTTTCAGGGTACCGAATAACCATTTAGTAGGTACCCAATGTCCAACGAAATAACTGAACATACAAAGCGATCGATGATAGAAAGACTTTTCATCTGGGCAAGACATCCAGGAACAAATAGATGACATAATATAACTGGGTCTATCTTTTCACGATTAACATTGGGCGTCTACTTTTCGTTACTGGCTTTATTATTATTATTGTGTCAGTCTGTACCTAGTATGTTCTCGTTACAAAGATAACTCAGTTATCGAACAACATTACGCTTATCTTAATCTTTGAACAGAGGTTAATTATATCTTGGGCTGGACTAAATACCGGACTGAACTTTAAATGTCAGATAACTGTCATGCAAATGGTGCAACATAGATAAAAGAAATGCCTATCTGTGTACACCGCAATGATTTTCCTTTTCCTCCTTATCTATTCTGTCGTCAGTTTCATACCCCAGCATAACAATTTTTGTCTCCTGACAATGTGACAAATAACCATTCCTTCTAAGAAAATGCTAAAATCTTTTTTTTGATGCGTTGTTTAATCCTCTTTATCCACAATTCTCTGAAGGTATAAAAATAAAGATACCTTAAAGCTGGAAATTCCTCTTCGTCGAATTATTTATCTACCTTATCGATACAAAATCAGTGACAATATAAGTTGATTATGTATTTGTCTGATATCGTGGTTCCTTTTAAAACGTAAACACTGGCTTCTTCCTTACATCTTGAACGAAGCTCTGCAGTGTATAATATAGACATGGCATGGCACTAGACTTCAAAGGTTTGAAATAGAATAGGACAGCTTGGTTGTTCAACGAGCCGACAAAGTAGCTCTAACCCAGTTAGCCTGCGATCCGAGGAAACCAGAATCTTCGCTCGGCTGGAACCACAGATTTCAGAAAACCTGTGGCTGGAACGTTCCAAAGACATGCAGAGTTGTAAAACATAAAATAGAAACCTTTTTAGCATGTTGTTTTATACTTCTAAGTTCTTTATTGAAGAAAGGGATAGGTAAGTGTGAAACGCTGGGGGGGGGGAGGCCTTTTCACCTTAATAAGTGTTCTTGTAAATGAACAACAAACTTAAGAAATCTGAACCTATGTTGAATTATAATGTTATGATAATTAATAATACAAATAATGTTAATATTCTTTATATATTATTTCAGTTCATTTATTATGCATATTGTTAAGTAGACAATTTAGTTTTATGTTTGGGGAAATAAAAGGCATTTTATTTTATTCATTCAAGTCGCTTCAGGATCTACTTCAGAACTTAAGTAACAAAATCTACATAACAAATTGTTCTAGAAAATACCTTATTACGAAGAAGAAAAGATAAGACACAAAATATTTTTTTTGCCTTATCTTATCAGTTTGCATTCCTTCGATTGATTTTATTAATGCCACTGAAATCGTCATCAATAATGATGATAAATCAGGTTTTATTTACATGAATACCTGAGTGATTATAAAACACATTGTCACGCTGCAGGTACGTTCAGTTTCATTGTAGGAGTCATTTCATTCACTGTCATTCATTGTTTCTGTCTTCTTTCTTTACATATCTCAGGAGGATTTTGGCGTTTGTGTTGATAAACAAACATAATGCTATAATGCTAGCTAATGCTTAGCTGTTGCACTTGCACAGGTCAATCGTTGACCGCGGCGTTTGCGTAAATGCTTGTAATTAACCTTATCCACATGTCTTATAAAGATATCTGACAACATTATTCAAAGGCATTAATCAGTTTAGCTCCTACAGAAGCTAAGGAGATTGCACATGCATGATGTGTTTGTCAAAAGAATTCTGAGATAAAAATACTGTTTCCAAATAACTCTCGTACAAACATTCTACTACATAGTAGTCTGTGTCCAAATAATGGGTTAATTTTATTTAATTACGAGGAACCATTAAACGCTAGCCGTTAAGGCTCCAGCGACAGATGAATTTGCTATTATTTGTATTGAAACAGTATTTATTTATGTTCCTGCCACAAGCTGTTTTTAAAAACTTATCTACACAAATACTAAGACAAAATTTCTTCTTTGATGTAAAAATGCGATAAGGATTAAGATTATAAAGATAGGTAGGATTACATTTCGAAAATGTGCTTTGAAAAAAAAATTACATTTTGATCATGGTGAAAATATGCTCAAACTACAAATAATTTTGGTACTAAGTACGTTTGTATGGGAAATTCACCCGTCGCTGGAGTTAAGGCTCCAAGGGTAATTTAATTTGCTGAAAACCTCTTCATATTATATAGAAACTATTCTCTAGATTGTTTGCAACAGTCTGCTGTTAGCTCAATTGTTTCAGTTGTAAATACTAGTTCCTATTGTTTTTGTTATTTGATTGTAATTTTCTTTATTAATCAAGTATATTCATTAATAAACCAAAAACGCAACTGATTTTAATCTATGTAAGAACGATCAATCACGATAGCTTATACAGAGCCGAGTAGCATCGGAATTCGAACGTCACAATATTTTGTATAAAACACGAATTCCTCGACGGTAGACACGTGAACAGTTACCCTTACATGTAAATCATCGTCACATCAAATCTCGCGAGTCACGGCACGCTTCCTTGGGAGTGCCTGAACTGTAACCCGCATTGTGTAACAATGGGAAGCAGCAGATTTATCACCATCATACCCGAGAAATTACTATCTAGTGCTCAAGATGATCCTCGTGTGTTTCATAAGACAATGCATTATTGGCTTCCTGGGAAAGTGAACTTGCATGGCCTTTAACATTTTCAACATTTTTCTAGGAGTTTTGATTTCTGTCATCCATTTTTATCGAATTCTAATATTTGTTGTTGTTTGATTCTGTGACAAAAATTATCATTATGAATTCTAAAGACTGAATTTATGTTCTTGTTTCTACCCAGTCCTACAATTCGCGATTACAATTTTCCTAAGACATCAAATGTCATGTCAAAAACTCATTTCTAATTTATATTTATCACTTCTAGTCTCATTTGAAAAAGCTAAGCATATCGTCAATATCGTTATTTCAGTTGATGGTTTTTCTTTCCACTGCGTTGTCACCATTTACTAGCCAGAGCTAAAATATTAAATTTTCTGATACTGTGCCCACTTTGTTGTTGAATATATTGATTTACACTATTGTTCAGATCTTCCAATTGTTTAAACAACACCAATATTCGACATCATAGTTTAAACAACATCGAAACTTCCAGGCCTTGTTTTTAAATATTGCAATAATGTCAAATGTTACGAAATAGTCCGCGCATGCTTTTCTCAGAAGTACCTACCTATTTATTGTAATTACTTGATCCTGATCCGTCAGTATAATCAAGTGAGGAATAAACACGTTTACAGTTTTATTTATGATAATATTAATGCTTTCAGCTCTTTATCATAAATCAAATAAAAAACCTTCGCAATTTGTTAAAAGAATACAAATGCTAAATAAACTCACGTCAATAATGCGATAAATAACCTACTTATATAACCTGCAAAACGAATATGCATGTAGTTCACATATAATTTGTATTAATGTCGGGTTTAGAATTCTTGCAAATGTTGATAAGCTATCGTGGATCATTATGTGAATAACGTTATTTACGGCGTAATAATTTATTTTGAATAGGTTTTAGTTAATGTTTTCTTTTTTATTGCTAAATGTTGTTTAGGCATCTAAATAACAAACAGACATAACTTGTCTGCATTTCTAGATGTTTTTGTGCACTGACATCAAATGAATAGTAAAAATATTTTTATTCATTCATATTTTTCTATCGTTTAAATTATTCTTAAGATTAGCCTGTGTTATTCATGGCGTGTATCGTTCGCCTGCTGACCGCAGTCGTCGCCTGCTGATCCTTACATAGTTTAGCTATTAACTGCTTAATGCTTACCCACATCTACATCTTCCAAATCTAGCCCATTTACGGAGTAATGCTCGCCTAGCCCGCTCTTCTATTTATATGCATAGCATGTTTATGACTCGAGCATTTATTGTATTCCACGATATCGCCAATTTCCTATTTCAAAGTGAAACGCGTAGATTTCACTTGTGAATAAATCTAATAACCGTTCCATTAACTTGAGTGTATTTGGAATCCCTATAAATGATCCGGCGAGGTTCAGATCGTAACTCAATGGCCGCGATCCGTGATGAAGCTATCATACATTACTATCGGTCAAATGTTAAAGACCCACGCGTCAATTTCCTGGCAGACAGCGAATTTCTCGAGTACAACCTGTTCGCACAGTTCCTAGAAAAAATGCGACCTAGCCACTGGAAGGACGACTGTAATTGCTGTGCAGCAAAGCTTAATTTTATGCGAGGTTCGGAAAGTAATTTCGCCCTCAGCCGCTGAGTCTGTACCGGCTTCAAGCTTCAATAATTCAGTACGGCGCGTGACTGCGCGAAGGAAGGACGTGCGTGTTTCCTATTCGGATGCAGAATATATTCGATAATATATACGCGATCGTAAATATTATAAAGTTACATTTTCGAGAAACGTGCATAAGGAATTGCAATTTCTAAATCGTGTTCTCTTTTTTTGTGGATAATTTCAATTATAAAGAACGTGAGTTTTCCCAGGTATCTGGGAAAATCCTTTGCGTGTGTTTGCAAAACATCAATCTTTGTCATGAGATTCTGTAAAGACTGTTTTGATATAAATTCATGTTTACTGACCTTTAGGAAATTGCGCCTCTAAATGACTCAATTACATTAGCAGAGTTTCAAATGGAAACGAGTACTGTGCAAATATCCGTCAAATAAATTACCATATTTCTGTTTATAAAATAGTCGTGATCTTTTTTCTGCAGCATATTCGTTTGATATTGGATAGTTAGTCCATGAGTTGAGTGTTTGATTTAATCAATGAATAAATATCTAGACCTTTCAGTTTATCTTCAAGTCAACCTTCCCATTCGTGTTGAACAATATGTAATGTTCTGTATTCATTATCCCTTCACATTTCCTATCTGTTTGTGAGCATCATCATTCGTAATGTTATTTGTTTTGACCGATTTAAGTACTATTTACTTTTACTAATATTATAATAAAAGTGCTGGACAAATGGATTTGATATAAGTAGGTACGCCTCAAATTTATTTTATAAAAAAACAATAAAAAAATATTTATCGATAAAAATACATACCTATCTACATTTGTCACAGTTTCCGGGTCAAAATCAAACAATACTTTTTGATTAATACACGAGTGTCTGTGTACACTAATCATATTTTCTTATTAAACATCACGTTTATGTTCATGATAATATTGCATAATGACTGTATGAAGCAACAACTAATATTTTTTTGATGTGGGTTGACTCGTTTTTTTATGTTATTTTTATTTTGATTTGAAATGGCCATTAATGTGTGGTTAGAACCTGTGGTGCGAAACAGCGCTACATCCAAATAATATTATGTACTTCTGTGTATTCTGTATGAAGTGTATATAAACCTAGGTTAGGATTTATATATTTGCCTCCCATTTCAAATAAGTTTGCTAAAGCTGCGATGTCCTGATATTATTTACATAAAAAACGATGCAAAATGCAGTGTAGGATATCATCACAAGTTTAACTGTATGCTGGGAAATCGGTGTTAATTTAATGACTAGTGGTTCCCGACTTAATAATCATGAATACTTACTATGTATTGATTAGGCCACAACACAAGCTGGCCGAATCACATAATACGTTCAGTTTACCGCTCATATGCTGCATTTTGATAAGGAATATAAAACAGTAGAAAATCTTCCAACAAGCGGAGAAGGAAATTAAACATTTTTGTTAATTCTACTATTTATATGAGTGAGTATAATATGAGTGATATACTTACATACGTCAATACATCCGAAACGACCTGCTGATCTGCGTCATGCTTAGCAAAAGTATGCATAGTTCCGAAATCAGAAAAAAGCTTGTAAAATATGTATGTATTTCCTTAGTGAAGATTCAAAGCCAAGCACGACATCACGCGCGACAGAATGTACAATATTTTTCCAAGAAATATAAGTTGGATCTCATTTCGCAACTGGGTTACAGACGTCCCATCTCTCGTGCGGGTTGAGTTATGGAAGCAAACGTATAAAAATGGTTTACTTTGCCTACCCCTTTGCTCCGAGTATGTTTTGAGTCCTGCGTGTTTTTATGGAACAGAGTCGTCTCTTGCTTGTTTTATCGTATACATTATGTATTGCGGGCCTTAATCGTTGAGCATTAGAATACCATTGCAATATATTCCCACACTGTTTTACTGCTATTTCTCAAATTGCACTGTGTGGTTTTCAGGGTTATATGCTTTTCTACAATGTTTATTCTATAGTAATCTTTAAACAAGCATTGCATCGACTCCTTTACATAATAAATAGCTCATCCCCAAGGTCATCGTGTTTTTCATTCCAATTATAAATAAATACTTTCAAACCATGTCTCCTGGACCACTTCAGACAAATTGCCCGTATAATTGTGGCCAGCATTTGTCAATCCATTTCTGACATTGGCAGGCTCCTTGGCAGGTTCCTAAACCGTATGACGGCTTATTAAACCCTAATTGACGTTGCATCCGACGGATTGTAAATCAGTATTTTCACTTAGAAAATGAAAAGCTGGGGCATTGCTTGCACGATTTACATAGATCGGTGGGTGTCTGCTCTGCCTAATGCGGGACTTGTTTTTCATGAAATTATACAGAAGTAGCAGTTTCACTGTCTCTTGCTAAAACTATCTAAATCGAAATAGGTTCCACTCCGTTTTGTGTTTTTTGTGTGGTATTTTATGTTTAGTTATTTGAAATATTTTAGAATTATTAAAGTAGTTACGTTATGTTTCCTAGTAAACAAGTCAAAACGATTTAGTTTAATCACTAGTCACGAGTGTTTTTTAAGGATCTTTCACTTCATTGATTATTAATATTTTTTTAATATTTATACCTACTTAATTGCGTGTTAGATCCGTGTGCATAGAGTAAGCTGATATAAATTAGTCACAAATTAACTTACATAATGATTTATTCTATTATCATCATTATCAATAATCTAATTTCGAGTTATCCTTACTTAGGTACTTTTCAGTTTTAATACGTTATCTTTTAATTTTTATCATTGTAGTCAATACTTTTTTTGCGACATACTTAACCCTTTCCTTAGTAGGTCCGTCATAATTATACACTTGGTCTTTACATAATGGCTAATTTCATATTCAATAGAATTTAAGATAATACAGAGCTTTCGTTCACATATTAACTAACAAACAAATTTTTGAATTACTAAATGGTACACATTAGGTTCGGTGACGTGTGACACATAGAATAGCTTAAGTATAATTATGCTTTTGGTTGTATTTGTCACATTCCAAATTAGGTATGGTAAGAGAAAAGTTTTTCAAGTAAAAATCAGATTTACACAAACAGAATTACTATTGGTTCGAACAAGTTTGCCACTCACCGATATTGCTTACTCTAAAATGTATAAAAATCCAGGTTTCTCTTTAAGTCCTTTGTTTTTGTCCTATAATTAAAGCGTCCATATTCATCGCACAAAACAGTTTACGAAATCACAGGAAGTTTTTAGTGGTAATACCGACATATGATAATCATTAGTGTACATAAATACTGGCGTAATATTTTAATTATGTCTTGTCGGTCGGCGCTAGACGACTATTACATCAATTTAAGAAGTAGTGTTAAAGATAGCAGATAAATTAACTTTCAAATTCATAAATTACTAGTAAAAATCTACTTAAATTTCGATTTTCCTATGGATTTCAAGCGTTGCTTATCTTTAAGTATTGCTGCAGTATTATCTGCAGACGCTGTTCTATTCGATAGGAATCTATTCGATAAATCTCCAAATTCTATGTCGAAAAATTCATGGACATGGTATATTCCGTAGTGTATTTTTTCGGTATTTTGTAAGAAAAATCGAATCCTATCAAACAGACTGTTTTGATAGTTTTTTTTTGTTTCCAAGGTTTTATAGTGACACTGTACTACAACTACGTAGTACAGTGTCACTATAAAACCTTGGACTGTATTGCCATAAGTCCCACTAGTTTATTTATAAGATACTGTGAATATTGCAGATGGCAATTCGCATTTGGCTTTTAGGCTGCGCAGTTTCGTGTCCTGAAAAATAATTATATGAATTAAAATAATTTACATCAGATTTTGTACAAGAAAAGTGATTTTAATACTCACTTCGAAAACTCGTCATTTTTTAATTAAACGGTTGAGACCATTTCGAATCTAAATAACCGATAATATTAACCGCAAAAAATCAAATATATTGAGACAGACCACAGTTCAAAGTAAATTTTGATTTCTCAACGCATTTGAATTGCATTCTGCAACTTACCGTTTCCACTCCACCCACCCCGTCAGCATACCAATTAGTCATCTATAAATACCATTAACAAATCTAATTTATCATTCTGAGATTAATTGCTAATTAAACTGTGCTGTGAGCCGCCTTAACTCTACTTCTCGTTATTGCGATAGCGGACAATAGTCGCTGAATACCTGATAAAGGGCATTCATGTCATTTCTAATCCTTTTGGATTTGATCTGAATGCCCAATAAACAGACGGGGAAAATAATAGACCAAATTCGATTGTAATCCTTAGTGTTGGAAGTTATTTCCACTTAAGTCTACAAGTAAAGTGTTGCATGGGACGCAGTTGTATCGCCGTTCTGTCACTTTGATGGTGCAAGTGACCCAATTTTGTATCTTAAGTACCTACCATTAAAGAAAAATGTGCTTCATGGAGCTTCTCTACTGACTTCTGTACTTGCCCTTGACGATCAGTCATTTGCTATCCTGAAGCTCTTGTTTCAAATGCTGATTGATAGATGCTTCTTCTTTTGAGGTGCTGTGCGTTCATTCTTCGTTACTATTCCCTTTCAATCTTATCTTTCTCACAACACTTACCTTCAATTGTTTTCATACATAAGAAGCATTGACTCCTCTAGCCCCCACAGTAGAGTAACCTTCGGTATGTGATTGCAACCAAGCCTACAGACTGTTCATTACTATATAGCGCCCACTCCCGTGATTGTGTACGCGTGGGAGTTGATCTTGATTCACTGGCCGTGCCAAATACAGGACTTTGTGGAAAGCCGTAGAAAGCTTCAGGCAACATGATGAAAATGAGCTTTGGTCTCTAGCTAGACATGATACAAAATAAATAATGATTTAACAATCTAAACGCACATAGAGTACGATAAGAATTTCAACATCCTCGGATCGCGTTTTATTGATAAATACCGAAATTCAATAATAAAGTGAAACCTACCTGAAACCTACAGCAAGACCGTGCTTATATCAGATCCCATAACTAATGTCTGTAATATTGCACTGTCGACCTCTATCGTTAGTAATCTACGACCAGGTAGGTGCGAGCGCAGCCCATACCATCATCTCGTTATAATAATTCATTTAGAGGCAGTTTCACTTGCACGGCTTCCACATTATCATTGTAGGAAACAGTTGATCATGATCGATTGAGCAGCTGCCGGATTTGACTTGCACAGTGATGATGGTGGATTCAATGATAGATCTCTCTCCTCTGTATATTTACGATTCGACTGAATTACTTATCAAGTTTATAACGTCGTAAAGCTCTGCCACTATCATTGCGTTTGTCTCAGCTCAGTTGTTTCAATCTGGGAAATTCAACACAACTTGCGGTGCTAAGTCTGATAAGTCGCTACAACTCTAGCAATTCTCAATAATTTCAAGTGTCGTATTGAGCAACAGAATTCCCTTATTCGGCTTACAAATAGAAATCTTATTGTGTAAAGGGTGTAACGCAGGAATTTGTGGACTTGCTTTGCAATATTCATAATTTACCTAAATTCCTATTAGCTATTCTATTTCCACTAGATTTCAATCTATCATGACCTTTTAAGGATATATTGCTTGTTATTGTCAGATGATATCTCTTTAATTAAAATACATATCTAGTTACTATCTGAATTAAATTTAGAAATGAAACTGGTTACTCAGGGTTTTGTAAAATCAGACTTATTTTTACAAACAATATGCTACAAAATAATAAAATTAATTATTGTTTATGAACTCTACTAAATAAAAACAAACAATAAGACCAGATTCCAAACGTAAATTTAACTTTTCGGGACCCGTACTGACAATTAAATTATTTAAACTGCCTGGCGCTTTGAAAAGTTAGGAAAACGATAAAAAATGTGTAACAGTTAAAGCTTTTATCAACCCAAAAGCTGATTACACACTGACAAATATCTATTTTTAATTAATTATTAAAATAAATCAAATTCAAAATGAAATGAATGATTTGCATTGAGTTCAGAGGGCAAGAAAAGAACTAACCTCCTGAGCCAAGCCCCGTTCACACGGGCCCTTCGTGCGTTTAATAGTTTATGTGCAGGTGAAGATGAGGATGTATATTTTATATGTCATTGCCAAAATTCAAGGTTGTGGTATTAAACTTTTTGGATAGGACACATAGGATATGTAATTCTAATTTTATTTCTTTAATTAAGTAGTTTATGTCTTTGTCGCTTTGGTGTTCTACTGTGATGACAATTTAAATAATAAAATATAAATAAATAAAACCTCTAAATACATAATCATCATTTGCAATCTAATGTATCGATTTCCCTTTAAATCTTCTAAGAGCAGTGTTCTAATTCAGTACCCGATGGTACTTTGCGGTAGCTTTAATTAATTGCATTGCACTACTAACGCGTAAATAATATAATTATAATAAAATTATTTACGCGTTAGTTATGCAATGCAATTAACTAAAACTGCCTCTATAAAATAAAATTACCTTTCGGATTAACTTTTCACCAGGCACGTTCTCTGACGATTTATTACATGTTAACAAACGAAGGTTGATTTGTGAAGCAGTCAACTAATAAAAACCTATACCTATAGCAACCACACTATAACATGCAAGAGCAGCCTTCATAATACTCAACTCATCATACTCATGTACCTAGAGGCAGAATCTTAATCAATACAAAACCGCAGTTCTAAAACTATTATCTCAAGTTATGTTGCTGTTACATTTCTTCGTCTAAAAGCATAATTACTTGTAAATTTGCGCAAGATTTCATTAAAGCTCAATAAATCGTAAGCTCAATTAAATTAAATTATGATTATAATTCAACAACAATGTTTGTTAATCACCGGCTAACGGGTCGGTATTTTGCAGTTTTCTCTGCTAAATACTTGATTAATTCTGTAATAACTCTGCTATGTAAAGTTTACTTTCTAGCCATTACTTGTCTTTTGAAACGTTTGATTTTCTCGATTAATAAATTCTAAGGTATATACTAAATCATTCCATGCAACCTTCATGTCAATTCCTTTCCATATTTATTCTTTGACTATTTCAAACGTTTTTGCGTAATGAATATTTCGTATCTTACCATGTTTCCTTTATATGTTATCATCATCACTACGATAATTTTCTGATGAAAACATATGCAACATGTACCGGAAAACATTTTCAATGTATAATAATACGAATTGGTTATTATTCTGTTACTACTTGCTATTTATCAGCTTATTTGCGTCCATTCGCTTCGGCATAAACTCGCACATTCTCTGGGCAAGTTAAGCAACAATGCGACATACTGTCGAGCCAAGAAGCCAATCCCACATGTCCTAAATGTTATATCGCTCAGTGTCCTTACTAGGCCAGTTTGCAGATCCGCCCCGCCTACCTAGGCCGTTGCACTGACAATATGCAAATGGCTCAGTTTGCGTCGATACGCACTTACCTATATGCATGTGGTGACGTAAAAATACCTCTCGTTGAACTAATTTATTAAAAACCTCTGAAGAATCAGGACTCGGACTTACGAGGGCAGGGCGGCCCTGCCAAGTCAGGTCGCCCGCCACATGGAACCCTTTTCTCGAACCTTCTCGAGGCACTTTTCTTGTATCGATTCGGTTAACTTCAAAGTAAACCCATTAACTATTATAACTTCTAGGCATTTAATTTTCTTTACAACGCGAGAGTACTTAACGAGTCTATAAAATTTGCGATAGTTAACCTCGCGTCTAAGCTTGAGCCAAGATTATATGAATGAACATTGAGACGAAATCGAAAGTTTGATTGACGCGGAAGATTCATAATGAATTGTGTTTACCGCTAGACTTATTATGTAAACAAGCAAAAACTGTACTGAGTAGATAGAGTAGCGTGCGTCGCTCGCGTCGAAAGCTTTTGCTTTCTGTTTGAGCTTTCGTTTTTATGTTTATTTGCCTCGCTACCATTGCCATACGAATAGCTCATTGTTTAATCGTGAGATGACTTCTTTGGCACATTATTTTGACGAACTCTGTCGGGTCGGGTGAAGGTCCGCCTGCGTCGCAGGAGGTTGCGGGTTCGATTCCCACCTCAAGACAAATGTATAAAATGAACGATGCGATGTGAGATATTTGTTCCGAGCGTTTTCTATAATAATTCAGTCATCTAGTACCCGTTACACAAGCCCTGTAGGCCAAGCACGGGGATTGTTCTCTTAGGGTAGAATAGACAATAATGACATCGCATCGCCATACATTGCGTACATTATTGAAGTTGAAGAAATAAATGTCAAATAATTTACGCATTCGATGACAAAGTGACGTCATTTTTGTCTATTCTACCTTAGACAAGAAAGCTCGTGCTTGCCCTACTGCTAGCTTGCGGCTAGAAACACAAGATGTGTGATTGTGATGATTTCTTTGAAAGATGTAAACAATCTATAGTAGAAGCCCGCCTTCAAGCTCACTTTGGTTATACATATTTGTTCCTCCGTTAAAGATAATATCACTAAGATATTAAACCCATACGATTAACATGATTTAATTAGTTTATTTCCCTCAAGATAACGGTACACGAGTAACGTTATCATATGATTACTTAAGAGTTTTCTGGTCTAGTCACTAGTTGTACTACGTTTAGTACCTACTCTAATGCTCGGTGAGTTATTCTCGTTTACATGTGTTAGAGTTCAACTAGGTTCGTTATCAGACTGCGTTTATTAGTAACACGAATAAGGTCTATTCTATTTGGTTATTACCAGCGGTCCGCCCCGGTTTTGCACGGGAAATTATGAAATATTATAAATTTTTACATGCTTATGGTTAAGTACATTATTGAAGTTTTCATATGAAACCCTCTGAAAACTGTGACTTTCGTTCGACTTCGAAAATTGGTACATTTATGAAAATATTTTTATAGCCTTTGTTCATTAGATATCCCTAATGATAATGAACCTACATTATTATGTTGGACTCTAATTGTCAACGTATTTTAAAATCAATCCAGTGGTTACGGAGTCTATTCAACTCAAACAAACAAACAATCAAATCTTTACTCTGTTTTTTTTTTAAATTAGTATAGAAAGGAAAACCAGAAGCGCATATAAAAAATAAGAAAATAGAAACAGAAGGCTTTAAAAGGTTTTGAGTAAGATATATTATCACTGTTAGGTACTTGTTATATATAACTTCTTTATTTTGAAAAAACATAAGCTCATATTCTTCAAATGCAATAAAGCACATGTCTTTACCCGCTTTTCCCCGTAACAAAATGTAGTTGTCAGGTACTCTAAGTAGGCTATGCTTATCGACTGCACTATTCTCTCAAGAGCATTGTTCCAGTGCCCGGTCGTTTATGTAACTCGCATTCATTGAACATTGTCGCGTTGGCGAACACATGGGAACCGTGTCCACAGATCAATTAACATCATTTCAGGCCAAATTGACGCGATAGTTCTTTAAATCAATTCAAACGTAGAGGTGCTTGTAAATTAAGGGAAAATTTGCAGGGACTTACATATTCCTGCTGCTATTGATTCCGTCTATGTCTTAATTAGGGCTTGTAAAAACCGGGTTATTTTATAAGCCGGTTAATTCGGTTTTTATATTTTCAAACCGGTTAAAACCGGGTTTTTCGGTTATTTCGGTTATTTTCCAAAAAGAGTCGTAGGACGAAATAAAACCATAAAATTAGATCAAATTTACGTATTATTTAGCTTAACACTGATTAATTTGACTCAAATCACAATTCAGTCTTATGATTACATATCTACGGTACGGTTAAATGAGTGATACACGTGTCACTCATTTTCATTTATTTGCCGTTGGAGCTCAAGGCATACTTGGTTACGTCAATTTATATTTCAAGTCATGAAAACATCTGTAATAGAACTGAAATATATGTAGGTTGTCAGTCAGGCACAAAGTGATAACCAAGGTACCTAAGCAAAGCAACGCACAATGAACTGATTAAACTAAAAGAAGAAAACTAAATTAATAAATAGATCTGCTGTTAATGGGCATCGTCTAAATTAAGGGTTTTCAGGTTTCCAAAGCTGTTACTTTAATTGAAAATGGTCACAGTTATAAAGAAGTGGCTCAAAGATTACGGGTTTTACAAATCCGTAGTCTTTCGAATTGTTCGACGATATCAGCAGACTGGTAACACGTAACACGAAACTTGCAGGGCAAGGTCGCTAAAGTGTCACTTCAGCAAGAGACGATTGATTTATGGTGAGCAGTGTTCTGAGAAATCGCACTTTGACTTCTTCTGAGGTCAGATCTATGACCAGGATGTTCAACAGGTTACAGTTAGCACTAAAACCGTAAGAAGAAGATTTAAAGAAGCTGGAATAACGACGTACTTGCCAGCTAGAGGACCCTTACTCACCACAGATTATCGAGTAGCTCGGGCTAACTTTGCTCGCTCATACCAAAACTGGAATAATGATGACTGGGGGAAAATATTGTTCATTGACGAGTCTAGGTTTTGTCTAAAGCTAGATGAAAGAAGGGTTAACGTTTGGAGACGACCCGGCGAAAGATACGCTCAGTGTACATTGTCGGAAGAGAGTCATATGGTGGAGGGTCAGAAATGGTATGGGGCGGTATTTGCATAGGGGCGCGTACGGAGATGCACATCGTTGAAAATGGATCCCTGACTGCGGCTCGGTATAAGCTAGCAAAACAAATAAAACAGCGGGATCCAACACCAACAAACATAGCAGATCTCAAAAGGGCACTGGTAGAAGAGTGGAATCGAATACCACAAGATTTCATTGATAACTTAATCAAAAGCATGTCGAGAAGATTGAATGCAGTTTCAACAGCTAGAGAGGGTATTTTGAACCAAGAACAAACTAAACAGGTTACATTTACAACAATGAACAATTAGCCCTCAAAGGTAAATCTGTGGAGCGACCTCAACGTCCTAGACACAGCACAAATTTAGCAACTACCCCATTCCGCTACAACAAGGAAGTGCGATTGAAGAGTGTGGAATCGGTGAGGGATCAGTCAGGGGGTTCAACTGGACGAGGAATTGAGGTTCAGACCCTATGTTGCCAGCGTTTGTTCAAAGGCGTACAGAATGATAGGATTCATTTTACGAGCTAACTGGTTTACAAAACATTCGGGCACTCACAGGAATATATGATGCTCCGGTCAGAAATCAAGAAGAAAGCGCAGTTTTTGTATGGGATCCTCATAAAGCTAGATAAAATCTCGTTATGGAGCGTGTACAGGAAAATTTTACTCGATAACTTAATTAAAAGGAAAATATAATGGCGTCAACCCTTTCTATTCCTTTATGTATATTTATTCGTACTGGGCTAATATAACTTATATAGAAGGACAAATAATTGAATTAATTTGAACTTGTAATACATTCCTGTTGTATTCAATTTTTCTTGGAAATTAGAAATCAGGAGAGGTATGGCGTTAGCACTGTATGTGGTTAGGATGTTTAGGGGAATGACAATCAAGTTCATGGTGTTATAAGTCTGTGCCGACCGGATGAATATGTCGGGCGGCGCAGGCGGCTATCTCTGTTCTCAAAGCGTCGCGGAAGAACTAAACTGATTAACGATGCACCACTGTCACTCATCAATCAAGCACTTAATCTGGTAGCGCCGACCATTGACATATTCCGCTGTTCACGGGGCGTCTTCCCAAGATTAAACTCCATCATTACTTACTATTCAATTTATTCTATTGTAGTATCTTTTTGTAAAATAAGTTCCTGACATTAATATTCTAATATTTTGCATTTTATTATTATATTAAACTGAAATTACTAAAATTACTGACTATTTATTCGTTAAAAAGTGTTTATGAGATGTTTGTTATCCTTCCATATCGTATTAAACGATAAACTAAGTAATTTAATAGTCGGTGGGTGATATTGAAACCCTTAGAATGCAATTTTTTTCATTTTTTACTACAGCAAAAAAAACCGAAAAACCCGGTTATTTTGACCAAAAAACCCGGTTAATAACCGAGGCAAAATCGGCCGGTTAACCGGTTTTTCGGTTAACCGATTAACCGGTTTACAAGCCCTAGTCTTAATCTATAAGAATCGAATTTAGGAAAATTTTAAATAATTTAAAAAAAAATTAAAATAAGGGTTGGGACACGATTTTATATCTTTGTCGAAATTCATCCAGCCGTTTATTTGTAAGTACTTTTATTGTGCGCCCGGCAGGGTATGTAGTGAAATGAATTAAATTAATATGACCATTGAATATGTACCTCTAGAATGCAATAAATGATCAAGTATTAAGTTATCAGACTGAGCATCGTACAGTTTTTAAGTATGCAAAAGTATTAAATAAACATTGAACGACGATTCCGCCATAAATAAATGTAATATAACTATATTCCATACTAAATAGTACTAAATGCCATTTTATTGACTCTAGCTGACGTCTCTGGCGGTGAACCAACACGAGACGTTGATAATATCAACGTAGTACGTACTTAGATAACGACTATGTCGTACCTATACAATACCGTGGTCAATATACTGGGTTCTTGCCAGACAAGGATCTTTGATGTTTATCGCTATTGAAGTGCCTATTTGAATTTTCGCTTGCGAAACTTCAACATTTTGTAAACATCGCTTTGAGTTAAGAATCAAATTGACTTAAAATTTACGAATGAACTTGTTTATTGGCTCTATGAATCATTGGTCAGGGAATTTTAAGATTCTAGCTAGTTTTAAAGTTCCTTCTCTTGGCTCTTTCAAAAAATCAAAATCAAAATCAAAGTGCTTTATTTCCTTTAGACCTTACAGGACTCTTGGACACGTCACAAAATACAAGTTGCTTTAATAATAAAAATGGGAAATAAAGTGATCACTTTGATTCATTGTTCACTTCAATCTTTTTAAGGTAAAGTAAAGAAGCGAACAAGAAACCTTTACCTTGTTAGCTTGTTAGTTTTCGAGTTGGAGCAAAACTCGTCCCAAACTTTTTTGTCATCTAGATAATCTGATATTTTATAGTAAGCCTTTTTGCAAAGAATATTTTTGACAATCCGTTTGAATTTATTTAAAGATAATTTTTGCAACTCGTTTGGAGTTTTGTTGTAGAAGCGTATACATTGCCCTTTAAAAGATGCATTAATCTTTTGTAGCCTAGTAGTGGGTACAGTAAGTTTATTCTTATTTCTAGTATTTATATTATGGATATCGCTATTTTTGACGAATTTATTGATATTTTTATGAGTGTACATCAAGTTTTCATAAATATACTGACATGGTACTGTCATTATGTTTATTTCTTTGAATTTATCACGTAGAGATTCTCTGGGACCCATATTATAGATAGCACGAACAGCCCTCTTCTGCAGCACAAATACGGTGTTAATATCCGCAGCGTTCCCCCACAGCAGTATGCCATAAGACATAATACTATGGAAGTAGCTGAAATAGACTAGTCTAGAAGTATCAACGTCTGTAAGATGACGGATTTTTTTGACTGCATACGCTGCAGAACTTAGTCTCTTCGATAGCTTATCTATGTGTGGGCCCCATTGAAGTTTACTATCTAAGGTTATTCCTAAGAATACAGTAGTTTCTACAATGTCTAACGACTCTCCTTTCACCTTAACATCAGCCTGAACTTGTTTGACATTAGGTAGAATAAATCTAATACATTTTGTTTTGTTTTCGTTAAGCAGGAGATTATTGACACTAAACCAATTGACTACTTTTGAGATTGCATTATTCACATCGTCAAAATTACTTTGTTGTCGTTTCATTTTAAAAATTAATGAAGTATCATCAGCAAACAATACAATCTCGTGATTTTTCTCAACAAGATGGGGCAGATCGTTAATGTAAACTAAAAATAGGAAAGGACCAAGAATAGATCCCTGTGGTACGCCCATTGTAACTACAGACCCCGAAGACCGTTTCCCATTGATGTCAACTCTTTGTATCCTATCACTCAAATAAGATGTAAGAAGATCCAAAGAGGTGTCACTTATTCCATAGTGATGTAATTTACTGATTAATGTTTCATGGTGTACACAATCGAACGCTTTTGACAAGTCGCAAAAAACGCCTAAAGCATCTTGCGACTTCTCCCAAGCATCAAATATATGCGATACTAACTCTACACCGGCATCAGTAGTTGACCTACCGCGAGTAAACCCGAATTGCTTACAATGCAGCAGGTCATTGCCATTGAAATGTCTAAGCAATTGATGTAATATAAGTTTCTCAAAAACTTTGCTGAATGTCGGCAGTACTGATATTGGTCTAAAGTTAGTAGGGTCAGACCTACTACCCGATTTGAACAATGGAATTATTTTACTATGCTTCATTAGATCAGGAAATACGCCACAATCAATAGATTCATTAAAAATATATGCAAGATCTGGTGCTATAGTATCGATCAATGGTTTAATAATTCTAACGGAAATGCCCCAGAGATCTGCAGTTTTCTTTATATTTAAAAGTTTAAACGACTTTTTTATATCTTTTTCATCAACATAGTTAAAATTAAATTTATAATTACATTTAGGTACATTTTCAATCAGTAGCGATTCAGCGATTACTTTAGAAGAGTTTAGACATTTTGTAGTAGAGATTGGAATGTCAGTAAAAAAATTTTCAAAGGCTTGAGCTACTTCTGTATCATTTTTGATTAAGCAATCATTAACTTTTAAATTGTGATCATTAACGTGGGTACTGACCTTTCCAGTCTCACTATTTATAATTTTCCATGTAGATTTGATTACATTTTCACTATTTTTAATTTTTGAGCTAATATAATTCGACTTTGCTATTTGGCAAACTTTTCTAAACATTTTTGAGTGATTTTGAACTTTTTCTTTGAACTCCTGGCTAAAATTGTATTGTTTCTCACTATACAGTTCATACAACTTTTGTCTACTCTTATGTATACCTACTGTTGCCCACTCACTAAAGCTAAGTTTTTCTGAGACCATGATCGATTTGGGTGTGAATATTGAATTGAATGCAATGGTGAATTTGTTAAAAAAACTGCAATATGACTCATTGGGGTTATTATATGAGTGACAAGGTGGTGGTTTAGAATCCCAATTCAATTTCAACCGCTCAAATCGACTTGTAGTCACAGGTATGTATGTTATTTTTTTCTTTACATTATTATTTTTAACTTGAATTTGTAATTTGATTAATTGACCTAAGTGGTCTGATTTTAAATTGCTTATTATATTTTTAGAAACAATTTTTCCACTTTGGCAAACAAATACATTATCTATACATTTTGCTGAAGTTTCAGTTATTCTAGTAGGTTCGTTAAATAATGGTCTAAGATTATAAGAATTAAATAAATTAGTCAATCGAGTACTTAAGGAATTAATTTCTAAAAGGTCAATATTAAAGTCTCCACATACCAAGAGAGTTTTATTTGATTTTAATAATTTATATAAAATATCCTCCATAACATTTTCAAATATTACAAAAGAAGCTGAAGGTGGGCTGTATACGCTTACTACAATAATTTGCTCCAACTCTACACATGCTACTTCAATGTGGCTTTCCATGGATAAGCATACTATATCCTTACGGTCTTTTGATTTTATGAATTTGTTTATTAATATTAATGAGCCGCCACGAATAGCATGTGATCTGCAAAAAGAGCTACCAACCTGGTGGTTACTGAAATTGAACATGAGCTCATAGCTTTTCAGCCAGTGTTCTGTTAAGCAGATAATGTCAATATTAAAAGAGTTCATGTACAATTCCAACTCTAATAATTTACTTTTTAATCCTTGAATATTTTGATGCACCAAGTTAGTAAACTTTGCATTTATTTTACAGGTTTGGTTTCTAAGATTTTTTATGTGACCAATATTATTTGACTGTTTAAGGCTAGAGACTTCCTCTATTGTCGTTATATCTAATTTAAATGACTTGGAAGAACTTCCAAGTTATTGGTTTGTTGTTTATTGAAATGCTCAAAAGAAGCATGTTGTAAAGCCAAATTTTTGGCTGTAATATTAAAAAAATAATTTAGCGAAACAGCTATTTGTTTTTTGTAATAATTAGAAAGGTAATAACTACCTTTTTTAGTCAAAAAATATTGTTTACTAACAATAGTGTTAGTGTCAATCACATGTACATTATTATTGCATGAAATAGTATGCAATGCCATGTTTAACTTATATCTAATATTATTTTCTACTTTTGGCAAGCTGTCGCTGTAGGGGAATGTGAACATTACAATTTGATTTAATTTTAGTGAACATAATTTGTCCATATACATAACTAAGTCTGACTTGTTCACATTACCCCTATTTCCAAGTAATATAATTAAGTTTGAGTTTTTATCAAATTTTTCAGAATTAATTTTGTGCATAACGTCATGCAGATTGCAATTTGGTAAGCAATTATTTATTGAATGCTCCATATTCAAATTCAAAAACTGGCCCATATTTTTTCCGATTTCATCGCAGTACATTATGGTTTTTTTGCTTGAGATAGAGATTGAGATTGAAGTGCCGATATCTAGATGGGATGCGACTGAGACAGTGCTGTCTGTACTTGACTTGTCACTGATCAAATCAGGACCACAGCAGCCACAGCCTTCCAGAACTCGGCCCTCCAGACTCAGCTGGCTACTGAGAAGTGCATCCATGGCCAGATTGAGTTCCCTTGTCTGTTCTTTAGTTCTCTCATAAAGGTTGATGTAGTGCCCAAGGGAGTGCTCTGCCTGGACAAGTTTGCATCTCAGCTCCTGCATGTCAGCCTCATACTGGGTCTGATTATAATTTATTTGTGCTGTACAAATCTCTAGTTTATCTAAAACTTTTCTTTTACATTTTAGCTTAGCTACAACATGTTTTTGACTTTTTATTAAAGTTTTTGTTTTTTGTATAAATTTATTGATTTTTACATATTTTTTCAACTTATTTTTGCTAAGTTTGTTTGTGTGTTTATTGTTAGTGCTGCTAGCCGCCACATTACACACAGAGTCATTGTTTGTTATGTCAATAGTATGCATTGTGTGCATGTTGCAGCCTGCAACAGAAACATGGCCCGTTGATAAGTTTGCTGTTATTAATTCATCAAATAGAGTCTGAGTTGTTGTGGTGGCAGAGTTCTGGGCCGCTTCTTCTAGGTGGGTGATGTGGTGGTGTGCATCACACAGTTCCTTCTCCAGGATTGAAGTTCTGTGCAGGGCCGTTTCAAACTCAATGCCACATTGTTCATCAAACCTATCTATTATCGTCTGAAGCCTATCCCGTTCTTCCATTATGGAAGTGCACTGTGTGTATAGTGCGGACATCTCGTTTTTTAATTTTTTATTATTATCTAGCGATTCTAAGAGAATTTTTTCATTGTCATCTCTTTCTATTTCTAATTGTGCAATCTGTCGCTTCGCTGACTTTAGTTCCAATAGGGCCTGATTTAGTTTATTGGCTTCTGCCTGACGGGACAAGGCGCTTCTTGTATTCATTTCCAAAAATGAAACTCAAGGAGCTCAGGACAGAAAATACAATGTCTTAGGTTATGTGTCGAAAGAAGCTGTAAGTACTTACGTGACGGTAAATTATGATTGAACTTCGTTGGAAATAGTATTCCTCGTATTAAAAATGCACTCACATAAGCTCCAGCCTTTTCAGAAACACAAACCAGCCAAAATTTTCAACCGAAAAAAAACCGATTTTACGATGGCCAAAACACAATAATTACACAACTTTTTATGTTTATTATTAATTGTACACTTGTTTTATGTGGTAATTAAACGATGAAATCGGAAAAGGCACTCTAAAACTACGTAAAACTATTATTTTGTGAATATTAAGATATGGAACATCAAAGCGAACAGCTTTAATTAATTCCATATAACAAGGGCTCTGTTTGTTTTCAATTAAGATTGAATTTACTGTGCCGCTGCAAACGACATTACTTACAAAGCTCTACAAACTCTCTTTATCTTCTTCACAAAGAGAATTACGTCGCAGTCGTTTTATTGTCTTTGAAACTTGCAACTTCTATATAAAACGGTACTCTCAATGTCTTATAGCAAACTGAATTTTGTTTAGTTGTAAATCATAATATTTGCATGAGCATTGTTTTATAAACACACGCAAAAAATTAGTAAACGATTACGTTTTTCGTATAGTTATCGATCTTTTCTTATATATATATATATATATATTCTGTCTTAACCAGTTTTTATCCGGAAAATACAAAGTGTAAATATGCAGAGTGAAACAAACGCGTAAAATTCTGAGCACCACTAAATCGAATTGTTAAAAGTCAAAAGGTTCCTAATCTAAACCGATATGGTGTCAAGTTCCTAGTGAGTCATTATGATGTTTACAAAGCTAAACAATACAACAGTGTAAGAAGAAAGTCAACCAAGACCCCGGTGAAATCATAAACTATACTCCGATTTAGTAGTTGCAACAAGTGCACTAGAAGTCGATAATCGTCAAAAGCGGATATCCGAGGAAAACATTCCAAATGCCAGTGCTCCGACAAAACTAGGCGATAACAGAAAGTGTGGTAACCCGAAACAATCGAGTACTGCTAGTATTGGCACTAGCGACAACGTTGATGCCTCCAATGCCGGCTAGATAAACAATAAATACTTTGTTGGAATGCCAGTGAGCCACCTGAGAAACACACAAAGAATACTTCTAGCTGATTTAGTAAATCAGCTGTAAATAATTCCGGAACTGTTAGACATCACGCTAAGAACCTAGCGTAAGAAATAAGATTATCTAGATCACAAAGACTAGGTAATCAAAATCTGTGAGTTGGCTCTTTAAGCTTCAGTCCTGTTGTGAAGTGTAAGAAGAGGTCTGCCCAAATCTTCTGATCAGAGTGCTAAAGCAGCCTTTAAACCTGAGCCCTGTCTTGTCTCTTGGGAAGAGTAAATAAAGGCCTTCGATTGGATCCGTAAAGCAGCTGTAACCTCAAGCTCTGCCTAGCTTGTTGGGTAGTGCCGGGATAGGTGCTGGGTGCTGGCGCCAATGCGCTCTCGGCTTCCAGATGTCGCCGCCGAGGGCGCTGCTCGCGGCGCTATTGGTCTTCCAGCTGCTCTCCTACGGTGGCCACCAAGGACTCACCAAGATATTCTACACGTAAGACTATTGTAGCTCGAAAAGATAAAGTCAAAGAATTTCTTAAATGGGGAAAAATTTCATCATAAATAACAGTTTCACATTACCATGGAATGATGATATAGGGTACGTAGAGTCGCAAACGTGTCTTAGAATTAACTGTTTGAATAACGGTCTGCGATGTCAAAGATCTCATCCGAAAAGATCTTATGATATCACTATTGTCGTAGGTTTTTTCTAAATAACGATGTATAGTAAATGGTCTGTGAGGCCTTTACGGGAACGGCCATAATCTGATATTATGCCATCTACATAAGTGCCGCCAACAAACACCTTCAAAGGATATGTCCATAATTATATTCATAATCTTCAGATATAAAGACCAAAGATGAGATAATAATAATTTGACGATTTAGTAAAAATGATGATGGGAACTCTTAACTCGATACCCTCAAGGCCTTTACATCGACGAAGGAAACTCTATTCCATTCTATGCAATGCAAATGTACTCGTAGATATAAATTCAATATTTTCGTTGTACTATTACCTAAATATGTTCTTAAACTTGAGTTGCGTTCGCGCATGCACTTCCAAGCACCTTGCAGCCGTGTTGACTTGCTGGATTCCTCAACACCGTTCAAATGCAAATTCCTAGAGGTCGTTTGCTTCATGTTTATGTGAACTTGTTTAGTAAATGACCAGCATTGCGCCGCAAGCACATCTGCGACCGTTTGGGTCAAATTCTATTATAGACTTTCAAGCTGCGCTGCTCCGGAATATAATTTATTTCATGTAAATGCAATAAAAATTATAAATCTAAAACATAAATGCCAATTTGAGTCTTTAAGGATGATGCAATCGGACAATAAATTTATAGACCTAACTGCCTGCAGCACTCTTATGACATGTAGAGGTAGGTTCAATTAATGGGACCTATACCTAGTGGGTGATGCAAAAAAGATAGCTTTTCACATTCAGTAACCAACGTCAAAGCAGCTAATTCAGCACTGCAAACAGTAGCAGGTGCTTACAGTGACTTGGATCACCGCCCTTCTCAAAGCAACACCCTGTATAGTTGTTAGTTATTACTAGACATACCATCACGTGACATGTAGGTACAAACAATTTAAAATCCTGAACATAATACGGCCCACTACATCATCGCCCCCGTCCGAATAGGCCCTGATTGTTTCAATTAGATGTATTGTGGGACCAATGAACATGAATTGGAATTGAAAGCACCCTATGCCCATTGTAGTAAGAGCTTTAATCCGACACCACTCTATTTTGCTACGACTTACGAGTTATTGTATTATATTATTGAAACCTCTATTATGGGCATCGATAAATTTCTCGTTTTGCTTTCATTATTTAGCAGTAGAAATACGGTAAAGCCGAGTGATTTGACATTTCTCTGAATCGTTCTACACACTCTTCCGCATTATACAAGAACCCATTTACCCCACGGCTCAGGTAAATTACACATTAAAAATCACATATTTCTCATACACGGTACCGTATATTGTAGGCACTGATTACTGAACTATTACAAAATTATTATTTAGCATCTTTTACTATTTTATTATCGATAGTTAAGGTGGGTTTACATTAAGGTAATTTTGTACATGCATCCAAAAATGAACACAAACTGTTGGTTCCGAGCACGTTACTACCGTGAAACCACAGGTAAAACTAAGCTAATTCCGTAGTAAAGGAATTAGGTACTTGTCCATTTTAGTACTCTGCTGGGCTACCATAAACTTAAAATAATAAGCAAGAAGAATTGTTTCCTTACATCCCAAAATTACACGTTTACTAACGTTTTCCTTATGTATTGTTTCAGGTTACCTGACACTGGACAGCCGCCAGTGCTCATATCTCTAGCGGACAACGCCAAGTTGGAGCTCCCCAATCCAGACGAGTTCCTGTTCGCCAACGATTCCGAGGAACACAACGACACAAAGACTTTCTCCGTAGTAGATAATGATACTGCGGGAGATGAAAAAAGTACAGAAAAGGCGAATACAGAGTCGCACCTCGTCATCAAAGCGAGGCCAATGCACGAAGTTAGACAGACAGAGGAAGCCTTCACACAAGTAGAAATAGAAACAAGCACAGAATCTCCAGAAGAACAAAAAGAACAAGAAACAGAAAACATTCCAGTCAAACCAGAGACGCCGCAGGAAGACATACCGTCGTTTTCGGAGTGGGCTCAGAAACAGCTCGCGGAGGCCGAGAAGAAAGACACAGTCCTGAATCATTCGAGTCAACCTAGTCATAGTAATACGAATATTAGTAGTAAAAGCACAAAATTAAGGTCAAAAAACTATGCATCGCTCGTTTGCGGCGCCAAGATCGTCGCCGTGAACCCCGAGGCGGGCGCGGCCAGCTCCATCCTGTCGCCCAACCGCGACGAGTACATGCTCAACACCTGCAACAGCCGCATCTGGTTCGTCGTGGAGCTCTGCGAGGCCGTACAAGCGCAGAAAATAGAACTGGCCAACTTTGAGCTCTTCTCCTCTACTGCAAAAGACATCGCTGTCTACTTCAGCGATAGATTCCCCACCCGGGACTGGGCGAGCGTCGGCCAGTTCACCGCCCAAGACATGCGGGACGTCCAGAGCTTCGATCTCTACCCTCAAATCTTCGGAAAGTTCATCAAGGTCGAGATGCTGTCGCACCACGGCTCGGAACACTACTGCCCCATTTCCCTCTTCAAAGTGTACGGGACCTCGGAGTTCGAGGTTCTAGAGAAAGAGAACGCGCAGCACGCCTCTCACATAGACGAAGACGAGGACGATGAGATCGTAGATGTTCCGGATATCCCCGCGGTGGAGACCGAACCATCCAAGAATCTGTTCGGCTCCGCGCGGGACGCCGTCATGTCTATCATGAAGAAGGCCGCGCAGGCGTTAGTCAAGTCGGAAGCGCCCAAGAACGTGACGAGCGAACACAACGATACCTCCATCGACATGATGTATCGCCGGTGTTGCTCGCCCAGCCATATTATAGTTTGTGATAATTGCAGTGAAACCCTGTTCAATGACGTGTATGAACTTATTAGCTGTAACTCGGACAAGTTGGTCCATCTAGTGCGTCAAGTGTTCCTTCGCGATACTCTCAAGTGCACGGGGATCTGCCAGCCATTCGGCTTGGACTTCAAAAGTACAAAGACAATAGAGTTTAGTGATGAACGCGTAGCCTATATAAACGCTTTGTTTCCCCAAAAGTATTTAGCCGCCTTGTGTAATATTCTAGCTATTAAAGAGAAGAAAGTAGTTCTTAACACCAGCTTCGAAACTGAACTGAACGCTACCACAAACATTACGGTCGATGATTCGATGCCGATCACCGGAGAGACAAATTCAGAGCATGAAATTAAACTGCCTTTAGAAAAGTCTAACGGCTCAGATGAGAAAATAAATGAGACTATACAAGACGAGAAGTTAACAACTGACGTGATCGAAGAGGGTAATCCAGTTCCTGTAGAATTAACTAAGGAAGAGAAAGAAAATACAGACGATAAAAAGGACGAAGCCGTCTCAGAAGAAAAACCATTAATAGAATCTACAATAGAAACTCCTGTCGTAGACCAAACTGAAGCAACTTTGGAAGAAAACAAAGATTTACCAAAGCCTGATGCTAAGAACGTTAAAGTGGAAGCTCCAACAGAGAGACCGAAAGAGAATGACGAGATGACCGATCAACTGATCATCGATAATGACAACTTCATGTCTGATTTCGACCAGATGGCGGTGGACCCGACGCCGGCCGGGGCGCAGGCGTCGGCGAGCCAGAACCAGGGACAAGCCACCTTGCAGAAGGAGTCTGTATTTCTGCGCCTTTCTAACAGAGTAAAGGTATATCCTTTTATTTTTTTGTTGACTTTGATATATATTTTTTTCACACTATACTCTAGTTTACAGACCTATCTATATAAATCTGCTGTAACTTGGCGTACCAATGTAAACTTTCGTTGCATGTTACGAAAAAAAAATCAAGAATGTTTTTATTACAATGATTATAATAACTCCATAAACTCTGGCTCTATCTTCTTCGAATCCTTGTCAAACGAATTAGCGTGTTAGTGCGAAACATTATTATGATCGTTAGTTTAACTTAACAAAGTGATTCGCGATCTTTTGTTACTTTGAGCCGATAGTTGATAAATGAAGTACTAGAGATTTGTCACAGTAGGAAAACTCGTAAAATTTTATTGTAATGAATATTCTAACGATAACTTTTCTTAAATTCCAGACATTAGAACGAAACATGTCCCTGTCGGGACAGTACTTGGAGGAGCTATCCAGAAGGTACAAGAAGCAAGTAGAAGAGATGCAGAAAACCTTCGAGAAAACGGTCCAGCAGATGAGCGAAGAGCGCCGCAGAAGCAACGAGCGCGAACAGAAGTACATAGAACAAATGTCCACAATGCAGGAACAAATGGGACAAATGACATTAGCAATGACGACGATCTTGGAAGACCGCGAGAGCTGGTTTGGTACCATGACCTTCCTGAAGTTCATCATATTCCAAACACTGATCGCAGCGGCAGCGTTTTACTACATCAACAAGAGACGGAAAATACAGCCAGTAATCCTTCAAATCCCAAAGAAAAAGAAGAAACAAGACAAGTTCAGACGAAAGTCCGTTGAAGGTGTCAGCGGGCACGCCACTCCGGCGGCCAAGAAGCGGCGCCCGAGCGAGGAGGCCTTGCAGATCGCGCGGAAAGCGATCGAAGACGCGAGAGATGACAATGACGGCGAATGGCAAGTCGCCCGAAAGAACCGACGGAGAAAGACCTCCATAGTCCACAGAGGATTAGAACAAGAGACCACTAAAGTGTGGGCGCGACAAGACAGCATCGGACAGCTGCAAGAGAACGTTATACCGCTAGACGAGGCGGAGAACTACGCGCCAGTCTCTGAACCAAAGGAATTCATGGAACCTGCCCTTCCACCCAAACCAGACTCAACCAAAACCAACGGATTCTTTAACAACTTGAAATCGAAGACGATGAAGACGCGTCGGTTATCATCCCCGGCTTTCTTGCGGACCCTGAGCAGGCAAAGCAGCAGAAGCACACCTAGTCCATTAGTTAAAAAACTAGAGCCCGTTTACAACGGGAAGAAAGCTGGATCCGAATCTCCTACAGGGAGCCTGTGGTCGGAGTCTACAGAAATATCTGCGATCTCTCAGAATGGAACGGAAGGAGGCAAGAAAAAGAAAAGTCTGAAGAATATATTGAAGAAAGTGTTTTGAGGAATGTGTTGTTTTAGGAATGCTTAAATTGGTGTACTGTGTTGGAGTAGACCGAGGAAACTGTTGGTGCCACTTGTGTTTATTATGGTCATTATTTTAAATCTTGTCGAGCATGAACAACCACAGACTATTGTCTGTGGTTGTTCATGCTCGACCGTTTCCTTTCCCATAAAACTAGAAACCCTGTCTATTTACATCTTTAGGCGGTTATAAAAATAATTCCTACATCCTTTACCCTTTCCAATTTTAAAGCAAAACAACCAACCAAGAAAAAACAGTTTCCCCTCCCTACAGTTGTGTTATTTATAATAGCCCTAGATAACAACAAAAATGTTAATCAAATTATTTCGTTGTATGTGGACTGAAGTTGCACTTGTGGTATTTAAGGCATGCGCGCGCATGACGAACTGAACCTAAGATAAACATGTAAAGCTCTTTTTAAATTTCAAGTGAATGCTTTTGTTTGATAGGGAGGAAGTACCTGCCCACTAAGAAGTGTTTTATTTTGAGTTTTTGACGATGATTTTATGATAGTTACCATGATTGATTTACAAAATGGGCTTTACATCAATGATATTTAAGTTCAAAATGTTATGCAGGTGGTGGTCATCCATAGACCACATTTACATCACTATAGTAAATAGACATGGACTGTATTAGAATGTTTTTGCTTAGGTAGGTAGTTAAGCTATTGTAAATATTATTTATTTCTTTGCAAATTATGTATTTACCTTTTTTAAATTATTGTATTTTGAATGAATTGTGTGTTGTTGAACCTCATAGGTGCCAATTGTGATAAATTAGGAACCTTATGCCTGTTGTTTGGTTTGAGTTGGTAGCTTGTTTGTATGCATGAAATGGTCGAGGACAATAAGTGATGGCATGACTCCGGTCAGGTTTGGTAAAAGAAAATGGCATTAAATGCATTCATTTTATTTGTCTGTTTTATTTACATTATTTACATAAGATTATTACATAACCCTCCAAACTAAAAGTGTAAAACCGTCTTCGTAACAAGTCCATTTAGTTTTGCACTTAATCAGTGTATATTTTGGGCCTTGAGCCACTTTTATAAA
This sequence comes from Eupithecia pulchellata, assembly GCA_963931895.1. NCBI lineage: Eukaryota > Metazoa > Arthropoda > Insecta > Lepidoptera > Geometridae > Eupithecia > Eupithecia pulchellata. The sequence goes on from OZ007525.1 coordinate 13,653,839, forward strand.
TTAAGATGCCTTTTGGCTCATTCTGAAATATTATAACAAAGAAGTCATAAGCGGAACTAAGTGTTGAAATATGTGTAAAATGTATTCGATATGCATCGCACCGACCTTGTGTCGGCAGCATGCGAAGCTAATTACTAAAGTTCTTATCACTTCATAACGGCATAATCGCCACGTTTTGACTTGGTCGGTGACGCAAAATTAGTTGCATTTTAAATATCTACTGTACTGAAACTTATCATAATGTTACAAAAATAGGCTTAAAACCTCCCAATTTGAACATTTTCAAATTTTACCTTATTTAATACAACTGGTTTGCGAATACCTAGCTTTTGTCTTTACTAGGCTATAATATAAAAATATGCTATGCATCAGTGTTAAAAAAAAGTATAATCTATTTTTTCAAATCGGTTCCATAGTTTCGGAGCCTATTCAATCCAAACAAATACTCAAATCTTTTCTGTTTATAATATTATAGTATAGACACAGTCATGGATTTATGAAAAGTACGGATAGAATCCTGTCAAATCAAACTTGAATCTTAGCAATGGCGGAATGACATTGAGTGTCAGTGTATAGAGAGTTGCCAACAGAAGAAAAAATTACCCATAATTTTTATAAATATTCTTCATACTAATTGTTCACTTATTAATATGAATATGTAAATTATAATAATGAATCATTTTAGGTACTGCTTTAGCCACGGTAATTGTGTTTATTAGACCTACCTACTTTTTATAATTTTCAATTTACGCCAGCGTTTTAGGGTGCTAACTGCAGTGAATTTTATTGTCCCCCAAGAACAGAACAGAACACTGTAATTTCCCGGGATTAAATAGTAACTACCCCTATTTGCTAATCGAAGTAATTTCAACAAAATCTGTTCAGGCCTCTGAGTGTGTGTGCAGAAGTAACAAAGATAAACTCATCCAAAGTCTCATTCCATGTCTAATTTTAGTTTGAATAAATTATTCTTTGTGCCTATTAACTGGCTGACAACATTTTCTGCCTGCGGCTTCGCATACGTTGTTCCTATGGAAATGCCTAGCCTAACCAATATATATATAAAAAAAATTTATAAATATTTAAATGTACATTTGCAGCCATATCTTATGATTGTTACTGGGAAGATCAATGAAATGTTATGTAAAAAAAATATACATTATTCTCATATTCATTGTTTTTTGATACATTATAAATAAAAATTTATGTATCCTACCTACATTTAATGCCCGCATGCTTTTACATGAAATATCTTCATGCACACTGCATGCTACACTAGATTTAGTGGGATTCAAATTATTTTAATTATGAGATTCTCTGATTATGCGAATTCAATTTAACTTCCAATTTTCGTCACCCGGAAATCTGAAAAAATATTGACTTTTAGTTATGCCCCACGGCTATCGATAATCTCGATATAACATCTGCGTAGCATGATCGTCTTACTCTGAACTATAGCTCTGAAACACGATGTAAATTTCGTATCCCTAAAGCTAAGCTATTGTATAGATATTACAAACTGAAATTTAATATCCTAATTATATTTCGAATACTTAATACATATTATTTTATAGGTACCAGGATGATAAATAAATGCCTATATACCTGATTCATAATTTCAAGTCAATAAAATATGAGAATTAAAACATTTTTAATATCCTCCCACACTTACTGGAAAATTTACATGTTTACATGTTGGCAGCACTGGCGAGATTTTGTGCTTGTGTTTGATTTATAATGTCGATAATAATTTTGCGTTAAATCGATAAAATAAGTTGGTGATATAAGAAATTTATCTACGAAATGTGATCCGGTGTTTTTTATTGACAAACCCATTGTGACTTTTGCAACATCAATCCACACAAGACGGCGTTTTCTGTTTATTTTGGTTTGTTTACAATGGGGTTCATCAGTTGGTGTCTATAGCCGTAATGGCGATGGCCAGCATACTTTTTGATTGATTGGCACGCTTGCTTGATTGGAGGGCTTCGTTTTATTTTGTTCTGATACTCCTTCCGTACTTATTTATAGTTTCATGGACACAGTATAGATAATTATAGAATCTGATTGAGTCTTTTCAAAAATGGAAGTAAATATAATACACAAGATACAATCGTACTAGCTTTTAAAACCTATGGATAACTTTTCGTACCTACGATAGCGACATTATTTGAAGTGGGTAAACAATTGGCGCTTTAATTATAATAATAGCAATTAATTTGTGTGGATGCACACAAGTACAACGTTCATTATAATGTTATAATTAACCTTTTAAAAATCACGACAACACAGTAATCGACTGCATAAGGTCCCTCAGATCAACACACTTGATTTTCACCAAGTTCCTCTGTCTCGCTCTAACGTTCATAGCTTTAGCGGCGCTTTCGAGCGCATCTATCGTGTACTCTGTCCCACTCGTTGCGAAGACTATCTCGTTGACCTCCTCGAACAATTTGATGGAGACGAGATGTTTGAAGTGACGTTTGAGGGTAGATAAGATGGATGCTCGCAGAGAGGTATCTCGGCAGACTAAGTTGAGGATGAAGTGCCCTGGAATTAAGGTAAATGGTAGGTAAGTAAAAACTTATTGTTGGATAACCCACACAGAACCATCTTGCTAGAAAAATAAGAGAAGAGCCCCAAAGACAAAGAAGAGCTTGAGCTACGGGTATGAAATAAATAAATAATAATGCCGGACAATCCACACAGCATCATCATCTAGCGCCAAGCTAAGCAGAGCTTGTGTTATGGGTACTAGATGACTGATATACAAACTTGAAATTTGCATTGATCAGCGTAATAAAGAGATAAAATAGGTGGCGGCTCTAATTTGGGTCGGGGAAATGCCTTAGCCAACGCACTCACCTATTGCCATCTCACCTGCTGATTTATAAAATTCCTTTAGGTCCCTTTATCTATCTAGATTCTTGTTATTCTGTACTGTTTATAGGTTATCTATACTGAATTGAATAGGCTCCGAAACTACTGGACCGATTTGAAAAATTCTTACACTAAGTATTAGAATCCTAAATTTTCTGTGATGAACATAGGCTATATAATATTTGCAAAAAAGTTAGGGATCCGCATAAAAAATTCAATAATTAAACCGTGCACTATATATTCAACCTCTTTTTCTATTATGGCTCCGCTGCTTGCTTTTTATTTTTTCTCTAGGGCCACTCTTGACTCGACACTTCATAACTGACACAGTTATGAAGTGTCGAGTCAATGTCAAAAAACCCAATGCTGATAGAAAAAGTAAGGTCAAACCAGACACATATTGCCATATCGAAGAAGTCAAGTCAGAAAAAGTAAGGGATCCGTATAAAAAGTGTGAAACCCATCGTGTTAGTATGTATAATTGAAATTTTTGTTTAATACCCGTGCGAAGCCGGGGCGGACCGCTAGTTTAATATAAGTTGATAGATGTCATAGTACTCACCAGTATCTCCGAGTAAATCTGTAACGTTCTTCAAGACCCCGTCTTCTAGGAACGGTTTGGGCGGACACGAGAGGCCGAGCGAGCGGTCCTTGTTGTCCATATCATATATTAAAGTTGAGAATCGACTGCCTGGAATATATAACAATAGAATAAATATAAAAAATAATATAAATTATTGCGTATTTGAGGGAATAAGGATAACTGAAACACCGATGCACATTTAAACTCTGTAAAGGCAAACTACCTTCATACATTTTATAATGCACACACACTACAAGAATATTTATAATAGATAAATAGGTTACAACTTGGGTATCTGATTTATTTATTTACTAGATACTCGCTCTAGCTTCGCACGGGTGGAATGCTGATACTAATGTATGTTTATGCATATAAACTTTCTAATTGAATTCCTTTATCTATTAAAAAAACTGCGTCCAAATCCCTTGCGTAGTTTTAAAGATCTAAGCAGCAGGACGCAACTTTGTTTTATACTATAATAATAAATAAAATAAAAATCATTTATTTCAGCACCAGATACCATATAACATACAAAAGAAACACACCCTGGTACACCCCCTGCCTTTTTTATATCCAAATAATTCTTTCCATTCAAAGGTTGCCTGTAAGAAATCGCTTCGAAGCGATAAGGCCGCCCATTGTACTTGTCTTTTGTTATGTTCTATTTCTAGTGTACAATAAAGCATTTTTGTATTTGTAAATAAAGGGCCTAAAAAACTAAAATCGAAATAAAGAACTAATACACAACTTCTACCTACGAACTACTATGAAGATGAGAATACCTTCAGCAGCTGCAGTCTTCAAGAAGTCCAGTGCATCCTCTACTCGCACCTGGAGGTGGTCGTCTGTGAGCAGTTGGAAGTGCTCCCGGGCTATCTCCAGCATCGCCGGGTCTATGTCTACGGCTGTGATCTGGAAACGCGCAATTCAAATTCTTATTTCAGAATGCGTAGGTCCATAAAATTGGTACATAATAATTAATTAATAAAATAAAAGGAATAATTAATTAACAAATAATTGGTACATAAATTCAACACATCAATAATTAAAACAAAGAAAAAGATACGAAAGATTTATTTTGGAATTTTTCAAATCGGTCCAGCAGTTTCGGAGCCTATTCAATTCGAACAAACAAATATTCAAACCTTTCCTCTTTATGTTGATCTTTGTGGTGCGGTGGGCGAAGGTCCGCCTGCGACGCAGGAGGTTGCGGGTTCGATTCCCGCCTCGGGACAAATGCTTGTACGATCTGCAGATATTTGTTCTGGTCGTTTTTTATGTATGATAAAAATATCTATATAAGATGGTTCTATGTGGATTGTTTAGCATTATTATATTAGTATAGATAACCTGCCTTAAGATCCGGCCAGCACTTCCTCATAAACATGCAGAGACCGCCGCCGCCGAGCCCGAGCACTGCGCTGCTGACGTCACCCGCGACGTCATCCGTGACGTCACACAGCGACACACACACGCACATGAACGAGTGGTAGTTGGATATGTGGCCGAAGTCCACGGAGGTGTTTTTGTTCTTGCTTTTCACTGAAAGGAATAAAATAATATTTAGGAACTCTCACCAAAAACTTTTCAGAGAAGACTAACAAATTCATACCTAAAGCCGGCTCTACACTCGCGGTGCGAACGGCCGCGACAACTGCGAAACGCGAGTGTGGATGTCGTTCACGCCTTCGCGTAGCTTCGCGTTCGCGCTTCGCGCCTTTCCCGATCAGGAGGCGGTTTTTTGGTCCGCGACAAAGGGTTTGTGGCGCGCGAACGTGAACGCATCTACACTCGCATTTTTCCGCAGTAGCGGACAGGACATCGTAAGGAGTGGTTGCAGAAATCACGTCGTCGTTGTCCATAGTCACGAACTGTGAAGATTTGCGAGTGTGGAGGGACACAGTTCACGCGTGGATCGCGACATACATTCACGGCGTGAAATAACGGCGCGACTTCACGCGCGAGTGTAGAGCCGGCTTTTGAGAAACAAATTTACAAATTGCTACCTAAGAGACAAGCCCATAATTAAAGTAGGTACATATAACTAACTCTTGAAACCTTACATTTTAGTCAAATGGTATGTCTTGACCGTTTCGCGGCGTGGTTTCGTGGTGCATTCCTCTATGTATACAACGGACATCGCGTCACCTAGTTAGTTTGCAAATCCTGTGGTCTGGTCATACCTTCTCTGCACCTAGCCTGGGATTCAGATAACGTCTAGTCATCTCGTAAAACGAGCCGGGGCTGCGTGGTTTCCTCCTATACTATACTAAGAGACATTGCGTTACCTAGTCCTGAGGTCGTACCTTCTCTAAGCCTAGCCTCGGACTGCACGAGCATCAGGTTATCAAGGAACACGAGGCGGCGCAGCGTGGTTCCCTCCTTGTATACTATATAGCAGAGACATGGCGTTACCTAGTCCTGTGGTCGTACCTACCTTCTGTAAGCCTAGCCTCGGACTGCACCAGCATCCGGTTATCGAGGAACACGAGGCGGCGCAGCGTGGTTCCCTCCACGTCCACGTCTTCAATGACGAAGGGCCCAGAGAGGGCAGAGCTTCCGGTGTAGACCTCTGTGCGACGGCCTACGTCGCTGCCGAGGGATAGGAAGGGGATCTGCGAAGGAGACGTTTCAATCAAAATCTAAATCAAAGTGCTTTATTTCCTTTAGACCTTACAGGACTCTTGGACACAATAAGTACCTAATGTAAACGTTGAAAGAATTCATGACCTTCCTTGGACGGGTACCTACCACACCGGCTGGCAAGATATAGATGGAAGTAACGATAATGAATGATAAGAATTTTTCCAGAGGCGTAAATCGACCTCGCGAACTCCAGCGTCGCAGGCGATGTTTCGCCTCCCGTTTTAACCGTCAAGTTTTATAATAAGGCGTTGCAGTGCCGTTTTGTAGGCTAGCAAAGTATAAGAATTCATATCATTCAGAAGTACTGGAGAATATTTACCTCATCACGGATGGGCGGGATAACTACCAACGTCAATTGTGTTGGAATAAAACAATTTTACATCAAGGGACGAAAAGTTGTCTTATACATCACACCACATCGTCAGCCTCTATCAGTCCACAGCTACATAGGTCTCCCCTAATGAGCGCCACAGATGGTCATCATTTGGGGGTTATTGCCCATTATCCCCACATGTCTTATACCCGTAATGAATTCAAACGAAATAGTTTGAACATCTACCTGTCCAGAAAACCCATGCGGGATCAGCATCTTGGCAGGATGCGCTAGTTCCTCCTTGACGGCGTCGAGCGAGACGAACTCGTGTCCCCGATGGAGCATCACCACGACGAGCCGGCCGAAGCGCGCTGAATCCTGGAGCTGCTTTCTCCCCGCCGGAGAGCCGAACAGCCACTCGGATTCTCTGGAGACGAGGAAATGAACTTTAAACTCACTATAACACAAACACAGCGTAATTTACCTGAGACCTCTGTATAACTTGACAAAAGTTATATAGACTAGGGGTCCGCCCCGGCTAACCGAAAATGTAAATTTTCATGCGATCATTTGAATTCAAACAAACAATCAAATTTTTCCTTTTACAATATTAGTATAATAGATAACTTATACAAAACAAAATCCCTCGTGCGTGCGAGTGTACTCGCGCAGAGGCTTTAGATTTTTTTCAATTATGTGCACATATACTTTAGATATGTATTGGGATGGGAGATTAGGGAAACTAACTGGTAAATTTTTCAACACTTTTTAATTAATTTCTAAAAGTACCTATGAAACTTATTCAATTTTCAAAAACTGTTCGACATGTCCCTGTTATTATCTTTAATTTGATATCTCAGTCAATTAAATAGTATTTTGAAACCAAGAAGTGGGAGTAATTATTAGAATACCTATTTGGCATTGATGAAAAGACAAAAGTGGAACGAACCATCTTTTTCTTTCTACCTTTCCACCTGCACACCCTAAAACGGGCATCATCATGTCATGTCTTGTAAGTATAGTACAGGTGGCGTATAATACTAAACATAGGCATTATAAGTCTAAAACACTTCAACACATGGGACTGTTAAAGTGTTGTATTGCTTGGCTAGGTATTCTGAGAGGTTAGGAGACGCGCAGACACTGAAAATATCCACATTGTTTACGCCATTCGTCTCTTATTTCGAGTTTACGAGTTTATTTCGATATGCAAAATATTTACAGTTCCGCACTTATTATGATCTCGAAATAGAACACGAACTATTTTGGGATCATAAATAAGTGCAGTGCGAATGAACTACGCATAGCACGTGACGACGTGACAAGCGGTTTATGGTACACAACTACACACCTGACTTCGTTCGTGCTTCGTGCTTCGTTCGACCGAGCCCAAAAAAATTGTGTCAAATCACCATCACGGCATGTATCCGAAGTCCTGTTAGTAATTTTTATACATTATACACATTGACGACCTCTGTTGCACGGTGATCGAAGTTCCGCCTGCGAAACAGAAGGTTGTGAAGTTCGATTCCCGACTCGGGACAAATATTTGTACAGTCTGCGGATAATTTTTCGGGGTGTTGGGGCAAGGGCAGGGGCTAGATGATGCTGTGTGAATTGTCCGGCATAATTTATTTATTTTGTTGGTATTCCGCTTTGGACCCCGATGATCGTGAGTCCCAGTAGCGGCGTTAGGGTAGGGCGCGGTTGGGCGACCGCCCGGGGCGCCGGACATAAAGGGGCGCCGCAGGCGCCCCTTGTTTTTCTTCTCGCTCATTAAACGAGGCCTACTTAACTTACTCGTAGATAAAAAATAAATACGAAAAAAAGATTATATTGGCAACACTAAAATGGAAAGAAGTGTTAAAACGGAGCACTGCACTGCATGCATTTAATTTTACCGGGAATCCCCGACCATTGAGAAAAACATTATCTATCTCTTTTTTAAGTTTAAATTAGAGAGAATTCATGTTATATTTGGTTAATTTTTTTTTCAAAAATCGCGACTCACAAAAATTGTATCCAAATGTATGGATAGCAATGCGCATAAAGTAATCCTGTTGTGTAACTAACCATCAATTATAGTGCGTAAGCCCTCACACTGCTTATTCTCCTTAAAATCACAAAAAAAATGTAGAACGAAGTCGAAATTCGTCTTTGAGCGCTTGGCGCGTCGACGATGGCTCGCTTGCGCTCCGTGCCATTCGATTCCTATTGTGTACCTACATTGTAGGTAAGTGAGTTAGGTGCTCGCATCGCATTCACATTACTTGAACTTCGTAAATCAATGGATGGATAAGGTACCTATTTTCTTGTTTTGCCGTAATTGAATTGCTCCCCCCGTTTTCTGTTATGTATTTATAGGCTTTGCCAAACAGAACGCGTTAGAACGCCGCGTCAGGGCGCTAAGTTGACGCCGCGCTATAGCGCCGAACTGTGTTGTACTGTGGCGGTACTTTACTGTCACACAGAGCGGCGGCGGCGGCGCTAGCCGTACCCAACGTTCTGTCGCGGCGTTAGGATGCTTTGACGCCGGGCGTTGTATTTTTTATAAAATTTGTTTGTAACGTCCAACTAAAATACTACAATATGAGTGAAAAGCTAATAGAATTGGTTCGGAAACACCCCTGTTTATATAATACGAAGGATAATTCTTATAAAAACATGGCATTAAGGGCAAGAATGTGGGAAAAATTGTTATTAATGTCGTGCACCCATATTCTTTTTCTCTGTGATCGTGATAAAGCGTATAAAAGTAATAATTCTTCCTCATCTGAATCACTCGACATCTCAAAAGCAAATAATATTTCCAAAGACTGCTTGCTGCTAGCTATCTACACTACGCTCTGGTGAATGGTAACCTACGTTGCGAAGGAGCGTGACGCTAAAGTCAATTCGATGAGCGCGACGTTAAAACGCATCGCTACTAACGCGTTCTGTTTGGCAAAGCCAGTCATAACATATTATTCTAAGCTTTTTGCTAGCGACCGAAAATGTCACAAAAAATTTCGCGGCTCGCTCCGCTCGCCGTTCATTCTGAAATTTTCTAAGCTTTTTAACAGGCTTCCGGTTTTATTTTTTTATATCTAAACTTTTTTGTCAATTTCACCAAACCTCAAAATTACCACCGCTAAGCCTCTAAAATTTTCGGGTTCGGTAATCATAATCTTTTGTCACACTCTTGATTCTATTTTACAGAAAATCCGATAAAGTTAAAAAAAATGGCGGCTCGCTCCGCTCGCCGTTAATTTTTTTGCATTTTGGTCACTATACATACTTTACTTGCCTTTCGGAAATATGTCAATGTCAAATTTGGCGGCGTGACATTCAATAAGTAGTAGGAGTTATTTTGTTCTTAATTTTCAAAAAACTAAATTGTGCTTACACACCAATTTATAAAAACTCCACTCACTGACATTTATAATGTATTCATTTTCAACCATTTCCAAAGGCTGCAAACACTACAATATGTGAAGGCTCGTTCCACTCGCTGTTATTAATTTTTTCATACTAGTATGTTTATTAAGTTATTTCTATTTTAGCCTTTTTTGTATTTCTAACATTTTTGTCTTTGTTGCTGGCACACCACACCAAACTCCAAATTTACCAATCATCGCAGTCTTTGAAATATTCGGAGCTCTCCCTATCATTATGTAGGTATTGTCACACTCTTGCATAATTATTTACAAAATACAGGAAAAATCCGATAAAGTTAAAAAAAATCGAGGCTCGCTCCGCTCGCCGTTACTCACAAAGGATTTTTATACAGTTTATTATGGAAGGTTTTTGGTTGAAAACCTCTTCGGGTACTATACCAATCCACGCTATGCTGCAAATACACCATAAATCCTTTTTTTTGCGGACCAGGTAAAAAGGAAAATTTTAAACACTTTCAGAATGAATTTGATAAAGTTAGGGTACCTACATATTCAAGGCTAGACCCAGGTACCACAACGACTTGCGAAAGACATTTACTAATTAGTTATTTTATTCATTTCTTATGTCCAACCGCGGACTAGCATATGAAGATGATGCATGTTGACTCGGCGGGACAAAGGCTCGACCCCCCCCCCCCCCCGAATAGTTACACTCGCACATGACGACTTGTTTCATATCGGTTTGGATTGCAGTAAGGGGGCGCCGTATAAATCTCGCCCAGGGCGCTGGTAGTGCTAAAACCGGCACTGGTGAGTCCGGTTAGACCTTGGTTAAGGACCTCGCTTTTCAACCTCGTACAGAGAGTGAAAAATAGAATAGATTATTTTTGATTTGCAACTCATACAAAAACGTGCTAGAAAAGATAAAATAAACTATAGACAAAAAAACAGTCTTGTATTTGCAATGAGTCACAAAACTGACTCTGTCTCAGCATGAGCTAGTTTCAAACTCTGATGATAGAAAACTATGAACGGGTGTCAGTTTTTTGTTTTTATGTTTATGGCTCTGGCAGATGGCCCGTCAGATTACAAAAGTTGGTAATAAAACAAGAAATAGGCAACGCTCTCCTACTCCGGAAATAAAAAAAATAGAGAACTTTCTAGAACTTAGAAAAGACAGTGGCAGTCGTAGGGCGAATTGATGGTTTTCGAATGGTAACCAAAAATCAAGGCCCTCAGGTTCCAGTAGTACTTACCTATACTCCTAATTTTGTTGATAATAATAATAGTTGATAGACTGTGCTCACGCTTTAGATGAGGTGTGATTATTAAAAGCAATTATTATGATGCACTGTCCATTTAATTTGATTTGTTGTCGTCTCCTAGATTTATCACACCTCACAGTTGCAGTTATGGATCACGACAGCGCACTTTTGGACTTCATAAATCAATGGATTAGGTAATACGATTGCAGGTATATTTTGAATCATAGGTACGTTTGTGGGGTAAAGTTCACATGAGACATGAGATTATGGCAATAAAATAGGATTGGTTGGGGTTTCTTTTCTTTGATAATAAATAATGCTGGATAATCCATACTGCATCATTTAGCCCCCAGCTAAGCAGAGATAAGTCGATGTATAATTACCATATGCAAGTACGCAAGGCGATCCTCCAACTAAAAGGGACATGAGAGCACTAACTAACTAACCTCTTTTCAGGAAACCCTCTTTTCAGTTCATACTCAATTATTTTGTTTTAATTTCAATAGTTTCTTAAATAAAATACTTAAATAGCTTACCTATTTAGGCGATGCTATAAATCCCCTGAGTTTTTCACAAAAACGTATTTAATAAATAGGTAGATATATATGTATTTGCTAACTGTTTTTTTAATAGTTCTATGTCCCGTCCGATCGCTTTCGTTGCCGCGCCTACTTTGCGGTTCCTCAGCACTGACTTGTTATTCCGCTTGTGGACATTTGGTCCAGTATTGGGCATCTTTCCAACCGCCCCCCAGGCGTGCAATCATTCTTTCCTTTCGTAGGCACCATAAATAATATTAAGGAATATTTTTATGGCAAGGAAAGGGCTTATTAAGGGCTGTTGATTTTGTTAAAACAATAAATAAATAAATAAAAGCAATGTACCTACCTAGAAGAAAATATTATTGGCTTTAAAATCTGATACCTACCATTTTAGTAACAAGAAAAACTGCCTAAATATGTATGAAAAAAACGAGTACCTGATGAATAAAATTGGTTTTACCATTCGTTAAGTGCGTAAAATTATCTCTATGGTTTATTTACTACAGATCAAATAAATTGTAGTTTAAGGAGCCAACAAGAAGACACCCTGACCAAAATAAAATCCAAAACAACAATATAAGCGGTAAACACCGAAATCTGTTTGTTTACTTCAGAGCTTACAACTCGAATTCTGCTAAATTTATTTCACGCCTACACCACATTTATTTATGCACTGATAAATAAACGTATCGTTTATCATAGTTTTACAATACCCTATAGGTTTTGACTCAAAACTTTCTACCCACCATCATCATCATCAGCCCATGTTAGTCCACGGCTGGACATAGGTAGGCCTCCCCTCAGTGCCGGTTTTAGCACTACCAGCGCCCTGGGCGAGATTTATACGGCGCCCCCTAACTGCAATCCAAACCGATATGAAACAAGTCGTCATGTGCGAGTGTAACTTTGTAACGGGTTGAGGTCGAGCCTTTGACCCGCCCGAGTCAACATGCATCATCTTCATATGCTAGTCCGCGGTTGGACATAAGAAATGAATAAAATAACTAATTAGTAAATGTCTTTCGCAAGTCGTTGTCGTACCTGGGTCTAGCCTTAAATATGTAGGTACCCTAACTTTATCAAATTCATTCTGAAAGTGTTTAAAATTTTCCTTTTTACCTGGTCCGCAAAAAAAAGGATCTATGGTGTATTTGCAGCATAGCGTGGATTGGTAATAGTACCCGAAGAGGTTTTCAACCAAAAACCTTCCATAATAAACTGTATAAAAATTCTTTGTGAGTAACGGCGAGCGGAGCGAGCTGCGATTTTTTTTAACTTTATCGGATTTTTCCTATATTTTGTAAATAATTATGCAAGAGTGTGACAATACCTACATATGATAGGGAGAGCTCCGAATATTTCAAAGACTGTGATGATTGGTAAATTTGGAGTTTGGTGTGGTGTGCCAGCAACAAGGACAAAAATGTTAGAAATACAAAAAAGGCTAAAAAAGAAATAACTTAATTAACATACTAGTATGAAAAAATAAATAACAGCGAGTGGAACGAGCCTTCACATATTGTAGTGTTTGCAGCCTTTGGAAATGGTTGAAAATGAATACATTATAAATGTCAGTGAGTGGAGTTTTTATTACTACTTATTGAATGTCACGCCGCCAAATTTGACATTGACATATTTCCGAAAGGCAAGTAAAGTATAGTGACCAAAATGCTAAATAATGAACGGCGAGCGGAGCGAGCCGCCATTTTTTTTAACTTTATCGGATTTTCTGTAAAATAGAATCAAGAGTGTGACAAAAGATTATGATTACCGAACCCGAAAATTTTAGGTATTTTGGTAATTTTGAGGTTTGGTGAAAATGACAAAAAAGTTAGATATAAAAAAATAAAACCGGAAGCCTGTTAAAAAGCTTAGAAAATTTAAGAATGAACGCGAATTTTTTTGTGACATTTTCGGTCGCTAGCAAAAAGCTTAGAATTATTCTAAGCTTTTTGCTAGCGACCGCAAAGCCAGTCATAACATATTATTATAATATGTTATGACTGGCTTTGCCAAACGGAACGCGTTAGTAGCGATGCGTTTTAACGTCGCGCTCATCGAATTGACTTTAGCGTCACGCTCCTTCGCAACGTAGGTTACCATTCACCAGAGCGTAGTGTAGATAGCTAGCAGCAAGCAGTCTTTGGAAATATTATTTGCTTTTGAGATGTCGAGTGATTCAGATGAGGAAGAATTATTACTTTTATACGCTTTATCACGATCACAGAGAAAAAGAATATGGGTGCACGACATTAATAAAATTTGTTCCCACATTCTTGTCCTTAATGCCATGTTTTTATAAGAATTATCCTTCGTATTATATAAACAGGGGTGTTTCCGAACCAATTCTATTAGCTTTTCACTCATATTGTAGTATTTTAGTTGGACGTTACAAACAAATTTTGTAAAAAAATACAACGCCCGGCGTCAAAGCGTCCTAACGCCGCGACAGAACGTTGGGTACGGCTAGCGCCGCCGCCGCCGCTCTGTGTGACAGTAAAATAAATAAAATAAAAATAAAATAAAAATTGTTTATTTCGAGTACCATGACTCATACAGAAATTACATTTAAATACACAATAATAAAAATAAAAGTACAATGAAATATTAATTAAAATGTGAAGCATAAATCCTACAGAAAATTTAACTACAAATAAAATATAATTTAATTTAAGTACACTTACAGACAAAAATAATAATAATAATATGCGGACACGAGGGACCCTCAGTGACCGGGACACCGCCCTTTAAAAAGGGTTGTATGCAAGTTTATCCAGTGCCCGATAAACGGAGAGTCCCACCTATCCGCCAATGTGCTCAGAATGGTGTTGGAGCTGCCACGCAGGCGTTTCAAGAGCGACGCACAGCGCTTTCTTATAATGGCGTGAAAGCCATCAGTGTGCGCCTCACTGAACATACCTGATGCACTGCAGAATCGTGGTAAAGTACCGCCACAGTACAACACAGTTCGGCGCTATAGCGCGGCGTCAACTTAGCGCCCTGACGCGGCGTTCTAACGCGTTCTGTTTGGCAAAGCCTTAAATACATAACAGAAAACGGGGGGAGCAATTCAATTACGGCAAAACAAGAAAATAGGTACCTTATCCATCCATTGATTTACGAAATTCAAGTAATGTGAATGCGATGCGAGCACCTAACTCACTTACATACAATGTAGGTACACAATAGGAATCGAATGGCACGGAGCGCAAGCGAGCCATCAACGACGCGCCAAGCGCTCAAAGACGAATTTCGACGAATTTTTTTTGTGATTTTAAGGAGAATAAGCAGTGTGAGGGCTTACGCACTATAATTAATGGTTAGTTACACAACAGGATTACATTATGCGCATTGCTATCCATACATTTGGAAACAATTTTTGTGAGTCGCGATTTAAAAAAAAATTAACCAAATATAACATGAATTCTCTCTAATTTAAACTTAAAAAAGAGATAGATAATGTTTTTCTCAATGTTCGGGGTTTCCCGGTAAAATTAAATGCATGCAGTGCAGTGCTCCGTTTTAACACTTCTTTCCATTTTAGTGTTGCCAATATAATGTTTTTTTCGTATTTATTTTTTATCTACGAGTACCTAAGTAGGCCTCGTTTAATGAGCGAGAAGAAAAACAAGGGGCGCCTGCGGCGCCCCTTGTTTCCGGCGCCCCGGGCGGTCGCCCAACCGCGCCCTACCCTAGCGCCGCTACGGCTCCCCTAAAGAGCGTCATAGCATTCATCATTTGGGGGTTATTGCCCATAATCCCCACGCTTGGCTTTCTACCTTAACTTTCTACCCGATACCTACCGGTAAATGGGTATACCTAAAGCTGCAATAAAAACCATCAGTCACGTCAGTGTGAGGTTCGATTACCGTCATACAGTGTTTGCCATTAATCTGTGTTACACAGCTTGTGTGAGTGAGTACCTAGGCCAGTATGAATAAACAAGTACCTACCTAACCTTACCTACTTCGAATTAATTACCGTTATTCATCTAATTTGAAATACCCATTAAAAATTGTTGACGCTTCTCTGGTTCACCATGTTTACAGTATTCCATATATATGTATTTTTGCAATCCATAAATTTTATACCAGAGTTCTAGTAATATGTTTGTTAATTTAAGGAGATAAGGATGGAGTACAGCAGTGGCCCCCCTTGACGGCATCAGGTCAGGTACCAGGTCCTTAGGCTACTAACCTGCCCTGCGGCACGATGAACACCGCATATTTGTTCGGTCCCACGTTTCCTTTTTGGTCCACCACGTACAGCGTGTAGCGAGGCGTGTCTACGCCCGGTTGCATCAGATCGAGGGAAACCTGAGACAAAAGAATTAATACATAGGTCTATGTATTAACTTGGAAGATAAAGTTACTGTACCTATTTTGGGCACATCTCGGGTTTACTAAGTACTTTTACTAAGTACTACTACTGAATCGTGTTAAAAAGATTCAGAAACTTTTATCTATATAATATGAAAGATTAAATGCAGCCCGTTTTGCAGCTGTTGGAGGTAAGGTATTCACGAAAATTAAGTGTATGGCCGATAGAGCGCCACTGACGCAAATGTTGATTTGAACCATGTAGAAGGGTTCAGCATTTTGATAACATTTATATTAGTACTTAGTGTGATATTTCTAAAATTAACACCACCTTGCCAGATAATACATCAACATTGAATGTAATGGTTATGTAATGGACAAAAATATTTTATCAATTTGGCCATGACTATACTAGACTTCCTACCTCATCATCTTCCAGGCTAGTGCGAGCCAGCCCGTTGGTGACGAAGGCAGCGTCTTGAGCCAACTTCACATGGCTCTTCAGCTCCTCGGGACCCTGGACCCTCTGCATCTTGTCTCCAGCCATGCACACTTCCACTATCTATGGTGAAGAGAAGCTGTCTTCATTATTTAATTTAATGCTCTACTCATTACTACATAATATAACTTAAATAAAAGCAGAAAAAAATATATAATATATTTATTTAGTCTTGCTTCCCCCAAGGAACTAAACTTAATAGCTTTGTAGACCATTTTATTATTTGAATGGATGAAAATCATACTAACCAACTGTGGCATTGCCTTGAACTTAGTAGCCACAACAACAAACACAGGCAAAGTCATTCCATCCCCATTTTCAGCATTTTTCTCTTCAGCCTCATGGCAGCGCACCACTCTGAACATCCAAGAGTTGTCACAAAATGTATCGACTAACTTTGCCAGGATATGACTCTGCAGAAGTGAAATACAGACAAACCGGCCTCCCAGCTTTAGAAGCCTTTTAATCTCTGCAAAGTATCTATCAATCTGAGCAGTGGTTTCTGCACTATCATCGGGCATGAGCGCGTCGAGAGTACCTTTGTCCAAGATCACGCTAAACTCTTCATCAGCAAATGTAGTGTTCATTGCATCCATGCACAGGAATTTCATACTTGTTCTGTGTGAGTTTACGGACTTCATTTGTCTAATTACGACCTCGGAAACGTCGATGTTTGTGATGTTTTGGAAGCCGACATCGTAAAGGTCTGCGCTCATACTCGAGTTACCGCATCCAGTGATGAGGATAGTGTCTTTCTGCTTTATGTATTTGTGCAGCTGTGAGCATAGTTCTAAATACTCGCCATACCTAAAACATTAGATAATTACGTTATTTTCCTGCATATTTCTTGGGTAAATTTTAAAAGAACTTTGGTGAACCTAACCTACCATTCAAATGCTTTGTTGCCACGTTTTTTGAAGAATTTGTTCCAGTAATCTTTTTCGCTGAATTCTTTGTGGCTTTTTGGCAGGAGATTCATTTTTCAATGTGGTTACTATGTTATTATGACGAAATTTTAAAGAAAAACCCTAAATCACATGAACACTCCTATCACACGAGTGTTTTTGTTTTGTTATTTGACACATTCAATCAGCTGTTGTGCAGTGCTGCCAGATCACAAAACCTACTCAGCGCTAGAAGCGGTACAAAAAGCGCTAGATTGACAGAAATTAGCGCATCAAAAAAGCGCTAGATTCCGCTAGATTTCTCACTAGATATTCCTATACACATTTAATTATGATTCAAATGAATGAGAAACTTTATATGAATGCCCGTAGCGATCATATGTACTGTTACTGTATTATGTTTGTAACTTTTACTAGGGTACCTAGGTACTCGTTTTCTTGTCTGTTTTGGTGTTATAATGCCAACGCCGTACAAGAAACAGTCTACACAAACCAAATTCAAACAATCTCAAAATTACTAAACTAAACTCAATCAATTCAAAACATAGAAGTAAAGTAAACAAATCTTCTTCTTCTTTTTATCTTTGCCACGAATATGTATAGGTTTGTGGGTTTATGTTTAATGTTCAGTTTACAATTAATCATCAAATCGTATGTCACAGAATAGGTAAGTGATGCAGTTAAAATGAAAATACTCCAAACCGAACGCAAATTTAGTCTGAACTATTAATCACCTACCTAGATTCGAAAAATAGCTGAATCTGAAAAAATGATAGATTTTCCGCTAGGCGCTAAGATTCTGAAATGCGCGCCAAACATTTCAAAAAAGCGCTAGATCTAGCGCCGAAAGCGCTAAAATGGCAGCACTGCTGTTGTGGGTGGACACTGGTAGAAAAGTGGCAAATCAGAGTCAAGTCTGTTGTGTCAAAGTTGAGTCAAAACTGTATGTCATTGTCAAAATGACATTGACACATATCAATTTTAATAGTGATGTGCTTAAGAATCGAATTTTGTATTAATGAATAATTTGGATCGTTTCTGGATGCCAGTTTAAAAAACCTATGCTAGGCAAGCAAATGTAAACTACTGTACTAACTAAAGAAAAAAAAAAAAATACTCGGACTTAGTATGTGGCTGGGATGTAATCCTGTGCTATTTGGTTTGGGTTGTTTTACTCTGTGAAGGTCTCCTATTTAAACTCTCCAAATGAACGCACCGCACATTTCTGTCTTTTTTTTTTTGGTTTATAGGCTGTAAGTATATCTCTTTATTTATACAGTAAGGAACGCTAACAACGTATCTATAAAACATATCTAAAACGTTCTTTTACTATACCTACACTTATATTTTATTCCTTTGTCTTGCAATTCGGTCTGACCTGCCTGACACAATAGAATAGAGAGTAGAGTAGGTACCTAAACATAACGATACAATAAGACTAGGTACTTAGAATAACTAAACTTCTAACTAACTAAACGTCTTATTACTCTAAGACTAGGTTCTCATTTATAGTTACTAAGCATATCTCCATCTTTTCTACCACCGAGTATTACCTACGTATGCTTTGTCTATAGATGTTCTCCCTTATTTCATCATCATCATCAGCCTATGTTAGTCCACTGTTGGACATAGGCCTCCCCTAATGAGCGCCATAGCGCCCTGTCTTCGGCTTGTCGCATCCAGCATCTGCCAGCAGTCTTTCGCAGATCGTCATCCCACCTGGCCGGAGGGCGTCCTACACTACGTTTACCGAGTCGCGGTCTCCACTCAAGAACACGTTTACCCCAGCGGTTATCGGTTCTTCGCGATATATGGCCGGCCCACTGCCACTTCAGTTTGCTAATTCTCTGAGCTATGTCGATGACTTTAGTTCTCTGTCGGATGTATTCGTTACGAATTCTATCCTTCAGAGAAACTCCGAGCATAGCTCTTTCCATAGCTCGCTGAGCGACTTTGAACTGGTGGACCAACCCTATCGTGAGTGTCCACGTCTCAGCTCCGTAGGTCATAACTGGTAGGACGCACTGATTAAAAACTTTCGTTTTCAAACATTGCGGTATGGATGACGAGAAGACTCGACGTAGTTTTCCGAACGCTGCCCAGCCTAGCTGGATCCTCCTCTTGGCTTCCTTCTCGAAATTGTTTTTACCCAACTGCAAAATCTGCCCGAGGTAAGTGTACTCAGAAACAATTTCGAGGAGGTGGCCATGTACGATCACCGGTCTTGGATCAATGTGGCCATTGATCATGATTTTGGTTTTATCCAAATTCATGCCAAGACCGATACATCGGGAGGCTGAAGCTAGACTGTCCAGCATCCGGTTCAGCTCCTCTAGCGAATCCGCCATTAAAACTATGTCATCAGCGAATCGCAGGTGTGAGATGTAGTCGCCGTTTATGTTGATGCCCTTGTCTTTCCAGTCCAGCGTCTTAAACATGTCTTCCAACGCGCTCGTGAACAGTTTCGGGGATATGACATCCCCCTGCCTCACTCCTCTGCGCAGTTGGATTGGTTTAGTCTGTTGGTCCTGTACTCGGACACTCATAGTGGCGGCTTCGTAAAGACATCTCAGCACCTCGATATAACGATAGTCTACTTGGCATCGCTGTAAGGATTGTAGAACAGCCCAGGTTTCAACGGAGTCAAAGGCCTTCTCATAGTCCACAAAAGCCAGACACAGGGGCTGATTATACTCTTCGGACTTCTGTATAATCTGCCTCACTGTGTGAATGTGGTCTATGGTACCATATCCTCCGCGAAACCCAGCCTGCTCCGGTGGCTGAAACTCGTCGAGTCTCCTGGCGAGACGGTTCGATATAACTCGTGAGAAAAGCTTATAGACGTGACTTAGGAGCGAGATGGGTCTATAATTTTTAAGAAGGGTTTTATCTCCCTTCTTAAAAAAAGAGCACCACCAAACTCCCACTCCACGCCTTTGGAGTTCTCCCACTGTGAAGGACTCCCTTATTTATTCCTAATTATTGTTCTGTTTTCGTGTTAGCATATTAAAATCTTTATGCAAAAGAAAAAGGGTTGGAGACCCTGCTTTAATGGATAGGTTTCAGGATATTAGTGTTCTTTGATCGATTCTGAATTACACAGGAAAAACTACTTACGAGAATGAGAGAAATTTTCCTGATTGCAGACAAACTCTTTTATTTGACTTTGAAATTACTGTAGGTATGTCCGATAGAACAAACTGTTGATTACTTTTGATACCTACATCTAAGGAGTATTTCACCAATCCACATTAAATGATTCCATGCTAGCAATCGATTTGGATGATTTTAATTGTTACGTGGTACATCACTAGTAAAATTCTAGAGTGTGATTTGTTGTGAACGTTGTGATTTCTATTTCGTGTTTTTATCTAATTTTCCTCTGAGTTACTATAAAATTTAGCTAATTTCTATGACCCTCGGTCATCATGTATGTGCCTTATCATCAGTTTCACTCAAAGCCTAAGGTATTGTTTTATTTTCCGGTTTGAAATTTGAAGGACGTGTCTACGCAGGGCACTATGGATAAAAACAATCCGGAAAAGTGGAAGGCATTGGCCACTATCAAATCCTTCGATCTCGGTAAGAATAACTCATAAATAATACCTAAATAACATTGAACTCACCCTTTTGATACCTACGGTTACAGCTGGGCGGTAGCCACAAGTCCCTTCACCATACCATACTTAACCCAGTTGACCAGTCCTGAGTTATTGCAAACCTACATATTAACTGATTTAACAGACCTGCCATTGTTGGATATTGTAAATAATAATAAAATTCTGCCTAAAGTTAAATGAGGTAAGTAAAGTAGGTTACTTACATCAATTCACTTTAAAGTTACCTACTAGGCATTATGTATTCTACTACCTTACCTACCTAACCTGAAAGATGATGAAACATTATCATCATCATCATCATCATCAGCCTATGTTAGTCCACTGTTGGACATAGGCCTCCCCTAATGAGCGCCATAGCGCCCAAACATTATGTACAGTTTAATTACATATAGCTACCATCTTCGTTGTATGTGTAGGTGTAGAGGTTTGACAAGCTGTTTTAGTTCGTTTAAAGCTACATTGTAATGATTAAACTTTCCATGTATTTTGTGTGTACCAAATCATGAAACCACAAAACCTCATTTATGATAACATATTATCACTAAAAACAAGTTCCGAATGTGTAGTGTTAGATTCAGGAGCAATTTTAATAATTTCCTGTTATAAATAGGTGGAGTGTGGAGGTGTGTTTGCAACAACTGTAAACTATTTTTTATGAATTCATATTCCACAAGTTTCCTTTGACAGCCAATGGTTCTCCCCAAATCCAATGGCCCTAGGCCTCGTTAACATTTTAGTTGCTAGTTCAGCAGTTTTATGTAACATATAAGATTGCTTTTTATAAAAAGCAACAATTTACAAAGCAGTATACTACTATAAATAAATACTACTAACATAATTACTTATGTTTCAGTTTTTTTAGTTAAGTAATAGTATTTTTTCCATTTGCAAAACAAATCACCTTATGAAATGTGGCAGTTGTTACTAGCAAGGTGGATGAAATACTATAAGTACTTTAATTCCAAATAATATTTGAGCAAAACATCTGTTCCAGGCCTAACACCCGATATTCAGCACGACTCAGTCCTCCAAGACAGCATTAAACACATCGACATAGCAAACTCTGCGACCGCCACCACTCCCATCAGCCTTCTAGTCCAATCCCTGGTGAAACAACTATGCTCCCTCCTCGAGAAAGACCACAACCGAGCGAACCAGCTCTACAACACTATATGCGAGAAACTACACAGTATGAATCTTATAGACAACTCCTATGCGATGGGAGAATTTGAGGTCATGAGAAGTCAGTACCAACGAGCTTTGTATCAACTTGTAACAGTTGCCAGTGGCTCTGAAATACCCATAACTCTACCAGCATCTTGGCCAATACTCAAACCATCAGGACTTGAATGGTCTCGATACCACAGGGAATTTGAGGAACTCTACTTCATAGCTGGAGGAGGATTCGGCAGCGTGTTCAAAGCGAAGCACAGGCTGGATGGTGTTGAATATGCCGTCAAGAAGGTCTACATAAAGTCCTGTGATGTGGATTCAATCATGAGTCATTTGTCCGAAGTGAAAACTATTGCAAGTCTTGATCACAGCAATGTTGTCAGTTACAAAGCAGCCTGGTTGGAACCGATGATAGAATCTAGAGTCAAAAAGAAGCGCATTCCCATGGATATGGACAGTGACGACTTTCCTACTAATCTTGCATCATCTGCACAACCAAACATTATAACGTCTTTTAAAACTCACAACTCAAAAGATCTGCGGAAACAAAACAGCTTGTCCGACTTCATTATATCGTTTCGCAACTCGAATAGCCTAGAAGACATAACCCGAACCAGCGAAGATGACTTATTTGAGTCAGGGAGCGAATCCGACTCATCAGAACAAAACGACGCGCTCTGCAAACTCCTCACTCACCATGACTACGAAAATTGCTCACGAGTCAATTTAAAATGGGCGACCCTGTACATCCAAATGTCATTCTGTCAGCAAACCCTGAAACAATGGCTTGATGAGCGTAACAACCATTTCTCTGTAACCCGTAAAGGATCCGACGACCTAACACAGCTGCAGCACTGCGATTCAAACGACTCATGCCTAGATTCTCCTGATATGAGTCACGCCGTATCGTTCACCCATATTGATTTACTTATCGACATGTTCACGCAACTGGTTAAGGGTCTACACTACATCCATTCCCGAGGTATCATCCACCATGACATCAAGCCTAGTAACGTGTTCGTAGAGCATCGTGAGGATGGAATGTTGGTGGAGTTGGGGGACTTTGGGTTGGCGTGTCCGCTGCAGCAGTCTCATAGCGGATTGGCGCTGGGGACCACTTTGTATGCCGCGCCGGAACAACTGGACGGGCAATGTAATCCAAAGGTAAGATCATCTGAGCCCCTGGCATGACTCTTTTTACGGATATTGTCCTATCGAACCAATTGGAAATTCCCGTAGTTGCATGTCTGCACGGCAGACACTGAGATACTGTATTAAATTCCATAAGTACAAAAAATATGTGGAATGTATGGTCTCTGATCGATCGAACCTCTGGTATTCTTTGGAATACTAACGGCCAGTTTTATCTATCGGAACGCCAATGAATTTTTTTTTGGCACTTTAACTTTTATAAAAAGAACATTAAAAGAACACACATATTATTGAATAATTTTAAAATGCATTAAAATTATTCAATAATATGTGTGTTCTTTTAATGCTCTTTTTATAAAAGTTAAAGTGGGAGAATTTGAGGTATTTCAGAGCCACTGGCAACTGTTACAAGTTGATACAAAGCACGTTGGTACTGACTTCTCATGACCTCGAATCTCCCACTTTAACTTTTATAAAAAGAACATTAAAAGAACACACATATTATTGAATAATTTTAAAATGCATTAAAATTATTCAATAATGTGTGTGTTCTTTTAATGCTCTTTTTATAAAAGTTAAAGTGCCAAAAAAAAATTAATTGGCGTTCCCCGACCGAAGTTATGGCCGCCCCTTATGTTATCTCATTATTATGTTGAACAATCCTTTCGTCAACTTCAAAATCAACAAATATCAAAATATTCGTGATACATACCTATTATATAACCTTTTTTAATGCCTCTGTAATAATTTTATTGTGTTTAGTTTAGGCAGAGATGCAAAGAAATAGAATTTGTTGGCCAAAAATTACAAATTCATATCATTGAACTTCATACCACTGTTCAACACTTTATAATGTGTTTTCTTCCACAGAGCGACATGTACAGTCTCGGAATAATCCTGCTGGAGATGGTCCAACCCTTCACCACGGACATGGAACGCGTTAAAACGATCAACGACCTCCGAAAAGGACAAATTCCTGCTCATCTGACCGCCAACTACCCTAAAATAGCGCACATTATCGGTAAACTGGTTCAACGCAGGCCAAGCAAGAGGCTAGACACTACGCAATTACTAGAAGAACTTAAAACCTTCTCCGATAATAAAGATGAGACCATAAAAGCTTTGAGGGAAGAGTTGGCGGCCAAAGAGGATGAAATAACTAAGTTGAAGATGATGATAGCTCAGTACAGACTTTAGGCTTTTTGTTAGAAGCTGAAGACTTGAACTTCTAGGTAACGTGTGGTTGTGTGACTTTGTGTGTGATTAAAGCGGATAGTACTTATTTTATAGTTTCATTTTCACATTAGCCTCATGCATTGTAGTTTGCTGTGGTATTTTTGGTAGGCGTCAAATAACATTACAAAATTGCCAAATTGCGACAAGGGAATACAGTAAAACAAATTCGAATAATAGTTAGGTATATATTTATTTACAAAAGTCGAATATAAATAATTATTTTAACTTATGTTATATTTACAATCTTAACAATAATTTCGTAACATAATATCGATGTAAGAAATGAAATGACACAATAGATCAGATGCACAGTAGGACAACTCTTATGCAAGCGTTGTCTTAAAGTGCGTCTTCGCAGAACCTAGCTTTAGACAGTTCTTTCATTTTATCTACTGCTTGACTAATAAACTGTAACTTAATTGAAATATCATTTTCATTCGAAGTTCGCACATTACACTACTGAAAAATAACAAAACGCAGCGTTTGTTTTCTTCTTTTTTAATGAACGGGCGATGCCATTTTTTCAAGATGCGTACCTATGGTATGCAATGCGCGGGCAACCTCGGGGCGACTTATCGCGGATATGTAGTAATAATAGTTTATTCATTTAGGTCTTACATAATACATATTAGTATACTAATATTCTTGAGGAAATCAATTGTGTGTACGATACGAGGTAGCGTAATGTGCGAGCACCGACACAAAATGAGATTAGACTCCGAGAATCGCAAGATTATTGATACTCCTGGGCGTACTATCATGGGAGTACTCGTGCACCCCTCAATTGAATTCACAATCTTATGTTCTGAAGACATTCGCAGTGTTTCAGTCAAGCAGTAAACGTAAGCGTGCTTCATTGACCAGCATCTAGAGCAGAGTGTCGACGGCGTGGATGACTCCATTCGTGGCCGGGATGTTGTGGGTCACCACTTGAGCATTGTTCACCTTTATGCGACCTGGACAAATAACATAGGTCAAACATAAATAGGTACCTAGAGGCAGAAATTTGTGTGATAGTCGGTGATGTTCTAAATTTATTTCGGAATCTAGTTATCTTGTATCGATGTGCGGAATTAATTTAGAATCCCTATTAGTTCGTTGAGTATTTCACCTGTAATTTCATAGGAACTGAGGTAATATTAAAATTTACAACGAAACAAAGCTAATAAAACCTTAGACGTTTTAACCACATTGCCCGTATACGACGAGTTGCTGCGGGATAATACAAAACCTTTTCAGATAATTCTAAAATCTTACCCGAGCTTTTCTGCAACGTCAAAGGCTTAGCGTCTTCCATAGAGTTTTTGAGCTGGTAATACCGCATGCCGGCGCTGTAGAGCGTGCCTGGCAACACGTGCCGCGCCACCAGCGCGCGCGCCGCCGCCTTGTCCGAGTACTTGGACAGCTCCAGGGGCGATAGTCGCGCGAACGCCGCGTCGGTGGGGGCGAATACTGTGTAGGTTTTACTCTCTGAAACAATTATTATGAAACGTAACTATCCGGATACCGGTAAAGTATACCTAAGTTCCAGTAATGATGTGAAACCGGCACAATTTGAAGCTACCCAAATATTTGGGAGTTATAGGTACAAGCCAGAGCACAATATGATGCAATACCAATAGAAGGAGTTGCAGTAGGTACGTGACATGGCAACTCGCGCGAACTCGCGGGATTCATTCGAGCGAGTTGACGAATAAGTCAACAATGTATGAGGAAGTAAGTTACCAGCAAGAGTGCTCTCGAACCCGCTCGCGTGCACAGCCTTCAGGAAGGTGGTGAACCGTCTGTCGCGGTCTGCCTGCAGCGTCTGCACCAGGTCTCCCACTGGCAGCGGGAACATCACCCGGTCTACTGCGTGCGCTATGCCCTGCAAACAATGATAGGGTCTTTAGAGATGCTGGTCAATTCACACAGCATTATCTAGCCCCAAGCTAAGCAGAGCTTGTGTTATGGGTACCAGATAACTTATATACAATATACGAATAAATCGATAGATATTTTTTATTATATATAGAAAACGACCAGAACACCCTAAACAAAGCAGATCGTACAAATATTGGTCCCGAGGCGGGAATCGAACACGCAACCTCTTGCGTCGCAGGCGGACCTTCGCCCACCGCGCCACAAAGGTCGTCAATCATCATCAGATGTCCTCATCGTTAACCAAATGGGTCATTCATCAATGAGGATTACCCCTTCTCTGTCAACTGGGTGTCAATCAAATGACTATGAAGTTTGAATCAAGTATAATTGCAAGATACAAGTCAAGAATAGGGATTTAAGTTCTCAACGTTTCCAACTGCATCTACCCATGCGGATCTATAGAATTAAATGCTCGTCTTAACCAGAAGCTTAAAAGTATGTCCCTCACCTGTGGTATATGAATATCCTTCTTATCCTCCAGCACCCTAGCCCCGTTGATGGTGGTGACTCGGACCTCGTTCCACTCGACGTCGTGCATATCGTACTGGTTCACGCGCAGCTGAGTGCCAGCGAGAGAGACGCCCGTCATCTCGTCTTGGAGGGAGCCGATGTCAAAGGCTCCGGGAATCACGTGGTGTAGGAGCAGCTGTGGAGGAAGTTAAACATTAGACGTCGTTTTTCACGTGTCAACTTTGGACTAACTATACCTTAAGATCGCATAACGGTATAAGAGTAGCATATAATAACATCTTCAGGCATCTCATGGGCCTGAAACGCTATTGTAGCGCGTCAGAAATGTTCACAGAAGCTCGTGTAGACTCTTTCAATGCCATTCAAAGAAAGAGAATTGCCTCATTCATGTCCAGAGTTGACATGTGTAAAAACGACATTATTATAAGCTTGTCTGACCGTCTGATGTTATCAGACACCTATAGACGATGGGTGTATATTGCCACCTGACGTACTGTGTACTTTAACCTAGTACCCTAAACCTTTTTTTTTTATATTTCTGTATTATTTTGTAATGTTTTTATCTTATTTTCCTTTAGTGTAAAATGGATCATGTGTCTGCAATAAATAATTTATTATTATTACTATTAGAAATCGAGGTTAATGAAATGATTGAAACGCTAAAATGCTCAGTTCCTAGGCAGTTTCGGATATTTCGAAAGACCATCCGTTGTTGCCGAAACAACGGATGTTCTAATATCAAATACAGTACAGAGTACAAGAATCTACTTTCTATTCGAGCCCTCATCCATAATAAGAATAAATTGCTCATAATATTTCTATCGGTTAGAAGGTAGGTTTACTATTACTACTTACACCACTCAGAAGTCTTGGGTTGTCACGGAACTTCTCCTCAGCTCTGTCAGGGCCTCCGAGTTGAACCAGCAACGTCCTGAAAGCCTTGTCAGTCGGAGCGAAGATAGTGTAAGGACCAGTTTCGTTCAGAATAGTATCCAATCCAGATTGCTTCAGGTATTTAGCTGTTGCGAACAGTCCGTTCTCTTTCAGGATGTCAACAAGGCCAGGGCTTGATTGTCTAGATTGGAAGTTTCCAGTTTCGATACTAGGAGCTGTGCTGGATCCAATCACCACCAAGTCTTTGGCATCTTGCTGTCTGTAAGTCACATCTGGCCTGTAAGTTGATTCTTGTTGCCTGTTATATGGTGTTGATGTTACGAATGTCGAACTAGGGAAAGGCGTTGAACTGGGGAACTGAGAGCTCCTCAACTCTTGTCTGATCACGTTCCTGTTTGTTGAGAAGTCATATGGTATGGGTGTGCTTGATTTGAACGTGTTTCTTTCGGTGGTAGATACTGAGTTGTATTGCGGTGTATATGTTGGAGAGTGGGATTGTGTTGTCCTGATTGTTTTATGTGTGGGGCTAGCGGTAGACTGGTAGTTGAATAAGGGATTGGTGTGGCCGCTCGATCCATGACTGGCTGATGTGACGTAGTTAGAGAAAGAGTGCGGTGGAACTTGAGATGATGCCCCTTCGTAGTCATTTACTTCAGTCACAGGACTCGCCGTAGTAGAACTAAATATTCCGTTGGAAATCTTCGCCGGCCCCGGCAGCTGAATTTCCCCCTTCTTGATCTTGTTCAAGATGTTCTCAACTTCTGGGCCTTCTTCGGTTTGCTGTCCGTTTGCTTTTACTCCCTTAACTTTAAAAGAACCGTCGTCCTGTTCCTCGAGAAAAACAAACGTGACTTTCTTTTTGTTTCCGATTTCGTTAGGTGCCTTAACTTCCTCTAATTTGCCATTTTCAGTTTGTTTGACCAATTCGAAGTTAGCGCCTGGAGGTAAAACGCCTTTGGTCAAATCAGAAAAGGAAATGCCGCTGCTTTGCAGTTGGTCCTGTGCTTGAACTTGTGCCATTATTTGAGCCAGATTTGAGCTTTCAGCCGTAATAGCACCTTTAGGAATTAAGTTAGGGTTAGTGGTTCTGATGACTTCGAATTTCTGTCCATTTAGCGAAATCTCGCGAGATGAATAATTCTTTTCATTGAAATCTTCAGCGTTTTCAGCTAATGCTACTTTCAGCTGTTTCAGAATGTCGGGTTTTTGCAGT
The DNA here is from genome assembly GCA_963931895.1 of Eupithecia pulchellata. Classification (NCBI taxonomy): domain Eukaryota; kingdom Metazoa; phylum Arthropoda; class Insecta; order Lepidoptera; family Geometridae; genus Eupithecia; species Eupithecia pulchellata. The sequence goes on from OZ007525.1 coordinate 13,682,850, forward strand.
AATTCCGCACTCTTGGCTCGGAGACTGTCATCAAAACCTTTGCTGTCGCTCTCTTCGAGCAGCGACTTGATCTCGTTGTATAGTTTCTGCTTGTTCTTGTCCTGAGGAGGTTGCCTGGCCTTGGGTCTTCCCCTTGACCTATACCTGGACGTTGTTGGCTCTGGCGTTGTCGTAGTAGTTGTTGTCGTTGTGGTGGTGGGATGTTCCTTTTCAAACAATTCAACGGCTTTTCTAAATAAATCCTTTTCACGGGGTTGGATAGGCCGGCGTTTCTCCTGGGGTCTCTCGCGGTAATAATCGTCGTAGCTTTCCGTTGTCGAGTACACTGGTACGGATTTCGTTGCTTGTTTGGAAATGAACTCCTCGTGAAGTTTTTCTACTTTCTCTTGCTGCTTCTGCTGTTGTTTTTGAACAAACTCTTGGTGCTTTTGTATGATTCGAGCTCTTTCTTGAAGTTCCTTGATTTTCTCAATATTATCTTTAGACTGCTCGAAATATTCCTGTATTTGGGCGTTGTGGTTGTTTGACTGTACAGGGGCTTGGCCTAGATTAGACTGGAACTGGACTTGAGCATTCTGATTGAGTTGACTACTTTGACTGATCTGAGCGTTGGGGTTGATTTGAGCATTATGATTGATTTGGGCATTGTGGTTGATGTGGGAATTCAGATTGCTCTGGGCATTTACTTGATTGTGGTGGATTTGGGAATTAAGGTTATTTTGAACATTAACTTGAGGATTGATTTGATGATGTTGATTGTGGTTTTGGAGGTTAAAATTCTGAGGGCCTAGGTTAGGAGCTGGCTGGATAGTAATGGCATTGGGAGGGCTGTTGAAGATTTGCTGTTGGTGCTGAGGCTCGGCTGTCGGAAGGAAAGCAGCCTGCGTGGGCCTTTGCTGGCCGATGTTGACTGTGGGGGTCGGATTCTGGAAAACAGGTTGATGGTTCTGAGGAACTTGGATATTTTGATAGGTCGGCAGCGTTGGGTTTTGCTGTGGGATAATATTTTGCGTTTGTGGGATTTGTCGCAATGTTTGAGGTGGAGTAAAGGAGTTTTGGAGGACAGTTGGATTAACATTTGCCTGTTGGCTGTACTGGAAGGCATTATTCTGGAGAGGTAAGTTCTGTAGTTGAACGTTGGGAATGTTTTGTGTGGGCAAGATGGTATTGAACTGGGGCACGTATGACTGCTGCAGTTGATGCTGCGAGAAGACTTGCTGAGGGAACTGCAAAGGGGTGGGTGCTGGACTGCTGACGAGGGTAGGTTGAGGTTGGAAAGTCTGGAGAGGGGAACTTAGCCCGAATCTGGTCTGATGCTCGTTGAAGCCAGGGGGTCCGCCCAACTGAGTTTGTCGTCTTCTGTCGAAGTCATTTTCTATCTGAAAAGAAGGAAAACTTGAATTAGATTCGTGGCATAATATTTTATCTCTTTGGGGATAAATTTGGGAAATCATGTAGGTAACAGACTATAAGAGCTTGAGATCGTTTAAGGATTGTATGTCAGATAGCCACCTGCTGAGATAAATCGTTACAATTGGAAATCTTTTAAGTGTAAGCCGTACATGGTAGGCAACGATTGATTCATTCATAGCCGTCAGTCGGTCAAGTTGCTTAACGGATCAATCTAACCGGATGAGTACAGATGTCTGCGGTAAACCACACTATTACCCACTTACTATAGTTTACGTAACGGCAACCACAATCAATTTACACTTTGCTTTGGTTACATAGTTAGCATTTCATAATGTTAATCTCTACTTTAGTAAATATTCGTGCCATTATGTGATGTGTTAAATTCTGCAGGAATGCCTTGATTTTTTTCTAGGTAAGTTCTGATGCGACCTGCCATAAATTGGAGAGCAAACAACAATATGAACAGATACAGGAGTCGTGACTTAGTTTTCAGGCAAGGATACTTAAACTTGGTGATGATAAATATCCAGTCTCTTCTAAAGTGATATAAAGAAGTTTATTAAGGAGTAAGTAACCTATGAAACAGTTTTTTTATGTGATTTTTTTATCATCAGGGAACGACGACGATAGTGGCCAACTAACGGATCGGACGCAAACTTATTAGCACGTATTACGTTCAGGTTGACAACATAGGCTACTTTTGATCCAGAAAATCCGAGTAAAGCCGCGGGCAGAAGCTACATAATACTTCGTATTCGAGTCCACCGATTTAAGTCAGTCTTTTCATGAAAAAATTATAAGTCAATCAAAGGCGCATGTTGTCTCATGCGCCCGTCAGTTTTCTATAACATCTCGTAACAAATGCAAAGCGAGCGCATCTTGCGCCTGTTATTGCTGCGCTGGAATGCGCTTTCATGCGCGCGTCACGGACCGCGTGCGGGGAGGCGCGCGTGCGTCACACTGGATTAGAGATTTCCGAGACTTGCGGAATCGTACAAATGCTATATCTATACTAATATTATAAAGAGGAAAGATTTGATTGTTTATTTAAATTGAATATGCTCCGAAACCAATGTACCGATTAGAATTTTTTTTCACCATTAGAACCTTAAAGTTTCCCTCATGGACATAGGCTATAGAAAATTTCAAAAAAGTTAGGGTTCCGCTAAAAAATATTTTTTTTGTTAAAACCCATGCAAAGCCGGGGCGGACCGCTAGTTGGTTAATTCTGTTGGTTATCTTGCAGTTTGGTGGCGGCGGCGGCTCGAAGCGCTTTCCGTACCTAACTCAAACGTCCGAGAGGTTTTCTGCAAGGTAAGGGATAGGGACACGTAGCGATGTCTGGTGTTTGAAGCCAAGGCCCACTTCAGGTCATTGCGCTACGCCAGTAGTTTATCTACTCCTTTTTATCCAAAATTTAATTCACAGTAGCTACGGCTGCTTAAAATGTCAAAGTAGCATAGGGTAGGGTAGGTGAAGGGTAGGCTGGCTAACAGAGAAACAAAGATATTGACAAAGTACCTAGGTATTATATTATTGGAGGCTTAGCTTAGTATTAATTATGTTTTGAAGTGGCAGTGGGTCAGCCTTGTCTTATCGTTATAACAAAATCTACTGTATAAAATAATGAATAATTTTTTGCCTGTAAATCGGGATATGAATATAAAACGTAACTACTTGAATCGAATGCAGGAAATTCTTGCACACGGTAGTTATAACACTAACTGCAAAAACTGTCCCCTGTCCTAGAAGTCTAAATCCAAACCAGATTTGACAGATGTTATTTACGACGTATTACATAACATTTTCTCAGAGATAACATCTAGTTAAATCATCGCATCGCTTTCACTGGGTCGGGACCGGTCGAGGCGGCTTTCGGTTTCGGTAAAGGTCGTCTGCAGGCGGAAGGCGTTGTGTGAATGATATGAAGGAAATAAATAACCTGCTATGGCTAGAAATGTGAGGTAGTACGTTTTTGGTGTTTTTGCTTTGTATGGAACAAAGAGCGAGAGGTAGAGCAAAATAATATTGATACCTATTTGAACTTTTGGCATAATTATAATGTGGCGCCCTTTAATTTAATTACCCAAAAAACACTACACTAAGGCAAAATAACAAAAGTTCTTTGTATAAGCCATACCATGTGATTTTATAGGACTTTAGGAGTCCTAAATATATAAATAAATTGTCTAAACACCCTCTAGCTAGATGAACCTTTACTGAGCTTACCTTTTCTTACCTCTGGTCGCAGGTATGGCAACCCTTGGGGTTTTCCTAAGGTCTCCTATATCGTCCAACTTTGAAGCCAGGCCTGTTACTTTCTGATTATGGTAGAACTAATATACTTATCATACTAATATCAGAATTTTGAATCAAATTTTTATCGTCTACCTAGGGATACATAGATTTAAAAACACCGAGGTATCAAAAATTTATCTATTCAGTCAAGTACCCACTCTCCTCGTATGTGGCAATCCCACATAATGCGATACAATAATATCAATCAGATAAAAGCTATAGGTAATACAACACGCCCATGCGGAAATTACGTCATCAAACTTTCTCAGAAAATCGTCTGCATACATACAAATTTCATAAACTGCAACGGAGTAAGAACGAATGATGGCTGTTGACTATTTTTTATTCATTTACACTGACGAGAGATTTTTTACACGACTTGGACTGGTCTACCAAAAGCCAAAAACCTCTTTGCTTATAATTCCCATCGTTATCCGGTGAACTGGCTGTAAGGCTCATATAAATTAATTGAATCATTATAATCTTGGTCTATTCATTCCTGCTTAAGAATAACCAGAAGTGGGGTAATCAATCCTATTCTCACTAACTGCTTAGGGGCAAGATGATGCTGTCTGGGCTATCCAGCATTATTAGTATTGTAACTCATTTCTATTTTTATTAATTATGGTAATAGGTAAATCTACACAATAACTAGGTAAACACATTAACATTGTCTAGCATTATTTATTACACATTAACACACATTGCTTCATTTAATTCCATAGTCTAAGTACTTAGGTACACCTGACGACCCCTATGGCGCGGTGGGCAAAGGTCCGCCTGCGACGCAGGAGGTTGCGGGTTCGATTCCCGCCTCGGGACAAATATTTGTACGATCTGCAGATATTTGTTCAGGGTGTTCTGGTCGTTTTCTATGTATAATAAAAAATATATATCTATGTATTCGTATAATATTATGTACATCAGTTATCTAGTACCCATAACACAAGCTCTGCTTAGCTTGGGGCTAGATGATGCTGTGTGGATTGTCCGGCATTATTTATTAATAAATAAATAATATTTACATGATTTTTTTGACGTTCTTATAGTCTGTCGATATCCGAGTCCAAGTGTATAGGCACCTTAGCCAGCCCATTCTCACTCTGTCACACAGACCCATCACACTTGCACAGAATTACAATTACAAAGTAAACAGTTCCACAAATTGAAGAAAGTTCACTTTCCTACAAAGGCGTATGTTTTATTGATGCGTCTATTTGGTTACGAACTGCACGTTTCGGCCGTTTGCGGTAACATTAGAATGTTGTGTCATTTGCTTTGTTTAATTATACGCAACGAGTTATAGTGTTATTAGAATAAAAACAGATCATGCTTCTTGCTCGGCTCACAATCATGGTCTCCTATCCAAACATGGGTTGGCTTTTTCCTTCTCAATATTCCTTTATTTATTTAAGTGTTACTGAATATTAATGGAGCGGTTATCAAATTGATTTGATTTTAGCTGAAGAAGCTAAAGTAAGGTTATATAAATATGGAGCTTTTTAAATCTCACAACGAATAATACATGTTGGTAGCGATAACGATATTTTGTCATCCAGTCCTGTTACACTTAGAATCCATCGCCAGATTTGATTCCACACTGTTCCACTCTACTTTATCTGCCCAAGTGCATTCGAGATAGCATCGCAAATTATTTATTTTCATCTGATTACCCAAGTACGAAATATAATTGCGGCATAGACACATAAACAATCATCCACGTTTCTTCATCCATAACATGAAATATGCATGAGTTGACGCCAGTCACACGTGAAGTTATATGCCGATGCTATTAGATATTTACAAGTGAAATGCTAAAAGAAGAACAATCATATTTAGATTAGGTTTACAAGAGAATGATGTAGTTAGTAAGACTCATTATTTATAGATTTTGTGCTCGTCTTCTTTATCATCTATATCTTCTTTCTCCTGCAAGGGGACACCGCCGTGCACCGTCGACAGATGACATCCTGATGCGTCACACGTCGTCGTACCTACTGTGTACCATTTAGTTATTAAGACTTTTTTATATTTGTCAGTAAGGTATTTGTTGATATGGGCCCTAGAATAAGTTTTTATGCATCAAAATCCGTATCGTAGTTTTAAAAATCTAAGCATACATAGGGACAAACAGACAGCGGGAAGCGACTTTGTTTTATACTATGTAGTGATGGATTCAGCTGACGCAAGGCTGTCTACCTCATGTCTTCTCGTAAACGGCAAGCTATTTACCACACGGCATACATAAGTCATTCGACAGCGGTAGAATAATTAAGATAAAAGTGTATTTAGAACAAAGGACCAACTAACAAAGAATTGTAACTGGCTTTATTTTTTGTTCGTCTGGCCTAAACAAGAACTACTTTAAAAGATACCAAGCTAACCAAAAGTAGTTTTTTTTATTTCTTTGTTCGTCTGGTCTTACCGACCTCTTTATGATCGTAATCAGACGGATATGGATCATAATAATCACAGACAAAAATGTAGATAAAGATTTAGCGATTATACTTAGTAGCCGAAGTAATTAAAATCTCGTTCATTGCGGAAGATTCAAGCTGGTTAAAATTGTTAAAGAGCTTATCTTAAAATTCAAATTGAATATTTTCTGTTTCAGTTTTTCTGTTTCTGTTTCAGTTTAATATTTTTTGTTATTATGTTTTAAAAATGATTAAGTTGGCATTCACAAAGTCCAACAAAATTTGTTAAGGCCTACTCAGGCCATTTCATCGATTGCGTTGTCGAATTGGCAAATAGGAACTAAATTATTTTTGTATAGGCGCTAGTATTGAGAAAAACCTAAATCAATTTACTCTACCACAAACAGTCTCGCAAAACCGTATCCAATAACAGGTCCACAAATTTCAACGTAAGCCTGACTAATTCTACTAATTCTATTGCATTAGTTGCCATTATACTCGTAAATTGAATCTGCAACCAATTCTAATGAATTCTACAAGACCGTTAGCCGTTTTGGCGGTATCGAAAATGACTTGCAATCTTGTATTTTGTAAACTAAGTTTTTGGATCAAGCAATGTTGAAAGTTCAAAGATGGTTTATACTTAGTAGTAGTTAGGCACCTCAATTTTACATAACATCTTCAGCCTAATATCAGTCCACTGCTGGACATAGGCATCCCCTAATAAGCGCCATAGATGGTTAAATTTTACATGAAAATCAAAAATCGACAAACTTACGGGCTGTAAGTTCCTCAATACTGTGTTTAATAACCTACCATTTGAGTTTAGGTCCCTATCTTCAACGCTTATAGGAAAGTCTGTACCTACCTACTCAGTGCGTTTTTGATCTATTCACTCACATACATACATTAAAGTTATAAAAGCTTGCGTCATCACGTTAATTTGGTTTACGATGTCTTTCATTTAGCAAAGAAAAAATAAAAAGGCTTTTACAGCACTCTTGCCTTCAGGCTCGCTATAAGTTAACGACTGTGACTAACGTACTTAATTAATAAATAAAATAAACTTCGCTGAAATAAATAAAAGGTGATGTAAATAATGATGATAAAACTCGCAAATAACTCAAATAGATCAAGACACAGTTGGTAAAACAGAATGACACAAATTCATTTGATGTTATCAATGACGGGTTGCTCAAGATAGAACTTTGTCAAACTTTATCAAAAGAGTACAAGTAGGCAAATTGCACACCGTAACGAACATAGCGAAGCAAATCGATACAGAAACATGATCATCGTGCAATATTATATGACTTTGGGTTTTTGAGTTTTGAAATAAGTAATTGTGTGTCAAAATATCTAAAGAACTCTTCGTTTTACGTAACATTAATGTTATAAAACGATTGATTGACGTGTTTCATAAACAAATAAACAGAAGCGTTCGAACAAACTTTTGAAAGAAACGCAACCGCAGTTAATGTAAACATGATGTGACCTACTATTTTAAAGGGTTTATTTAACATTTACATGACACTGATCCATTGTAATATTATGTAAATGAAGACGTGATGAAATTTGTGATAATTCATCTATTTCTGTGAAGGCATTATCAGAACCAGTGAAAATAGATGCACGCTTGCAGTAAACCAGTTAGATACTCATCTAATTCGTTTTCTTCCTGCAACCATTCTCGACGTTTTGGTGCAAAGATTGGTACCAAAATCATAATATCCGCCCAATATCAGGAATAAATAAAGAATGCTGGACAATTCACAGATCGGTATCGAACCCCAAGATACCCCAAGCTAAGAACAGCTTGTGTTACGGGTACTAGATAAATTATGGGTACATTATGTATATGATTGGCATAAATAGCAGGCCCAGATTTCAGCAGATTCAGCTGGGTATAAACGAACTTATAATGATGAAATGAAATAAAGAATTGAAGAAAGAATTGATACAAAATATATATGTATTTATAAGGAATTGTTACCTCATCTTGCCAAACTAAATGTAGTTTGCTTTTGTAAATGGGCATACAGGAAGGCGTGTCACCATCTCGTTAGAGGTTTTGCCATGAAGAGGTGCCCCAGATACATAATGTTAACAGGTATTCGATCCATCTGTCCGACTGTCCGGGTTCAATGCCCTTTCTGAGATTACATCATGCATGTTGCAAGTGTGTTTGCTATTATTATGTCACTTTTTTGAAGCTGATCATTATTCATATTATTCTGTTTTAATTAATTCTAATCTAATGTGTCTATCCACTTAATTTGTATAATTAGGTATTTTGAGTGCAGTTTACAGTTCGTACTTTTTCGCTTGCGATGCGAACGAATCGGAGGACCTCAGTGTTGGTAACTGGTCGATTTTGAGGATTTGTGTTTTTGTCCCGATCAAATTATTGTAATGACGCTATCAATATCGGTTTGCGTATGATATTGCGGAGAAAATACTTGGAAACCCAAACTCCGAAATTGCCGACTAGTCAAATCATACCTAATAGGAAATAAATGCTTTATATCCCGTCCCCGTCCTACTCACTTCAATCTTTTAAATCTAAAGTACTAGAAGTGCAAAATAAAACTCTAATCTAATTCTAAATAGTTTATCTAGCTCACAGTTTTAGCGCCTGTCTGGCCAAGACAAGACAAGACAGTCTAGAAAGAACAAAGGATTTCTCGCGTGTGTACAGTACGGGTACTTTCACCGCGTGGTCCGGCCGGCGGCGCCCGCGCATCTCGCCATGCACCTACTTACCGCTGCATGCACAATTACATGCAGCTATGTGATCACTACGTTTGACTTAGTTTACCTGCAATGTTCTTTTACAAGCTGTTATGGTGTTATGTGCTTTTGTATACTAATAATTTCTTTTGGATATAATAATATAAGTTGGTATAGTATAATAGCGGTCGGATCCAGCATACGGGTATTGAAAAGAAATATAAATTTTTACACACTTTTCGTTACATTATTGAAGTTTTCATACGGATCCCTAAATTTATGTTGTTTTGTGTGTGTTTCTGTGTAAATATTTTATAGCCTATGTTTAACAGGCATAATATAGGATTCTAATGGTGAATTAATTTTTTTAATTGGTACGGTAGTTTCGGTTCAAATACACTTATCTAGTCAGCTATAGGTAATATCGCACGATATTAAAATCTTACGAAAATGCTAAAAAATGGCTTATTAAAACATAGGACATATAAAATATAAAGTTATGTAACACTGAGTTCTAATTCCGAAAAAATTAATATTTTAAATATTCTACATTTTTGAAGTCTAAAAAGTTGTAAAATGACTCAATGCGTACACACACATAAGGCCCGCGATGTAATTCTACGATAAATTTCAAGTGGTTTATCATAATTTGCAATGACAGGACCAGTGCACGCCATTTCTTCGTTCTGCTATATAATTAAAATAATGTATGATTTTGCCTATTCATTATGTAGTGCGTGCATGTTAGTTTAATTTCAAAGGACAGACATCAACATACTCGTAGGTTAACATTATGCATGACAAGGAACATTTGCTTTCGTTAGACATAATCTTGCCCAAAATTAATCAGAGCTTGTGTTCAGGGTTGTATTAACTTGATGAGTATGATCATTTCCAGCCCATGTACACTGCAACACATAGGCCCCCCGCAAAGATGCCGCGAAGATGACGTTATCAAATAAAATCACGGTGAATTTTGTGTGTCATATTTTGCTGTTTCACAACACAATTGCATGCAATGTTATTTACATTCTTTACAGTTCAATGGTTTCAATATTACTGAGACTAATTTTGCAGTAATATTGGATTAAATTATTACAGTTGACCTACCTATAATAAAGTTGTAAATGCAAAAAATTATAATTTGCAACTATTAACTCCAAACTGCAGTTTTCTCAATTATTTCAAATGTAAATACAAGTTTAATTTTTTCTGCTATTTGATTGCAATTATTTTTGTTAGTAAAGGTTTATACAATAAATTTTATAAAGAAAATTTAAATTTGTTACGATTACAAACATAAAAACTGTAACTAATTGACGTGTAATGCGTTGCACCGACAAGAGCTAGCCTTTTCTATTATAAATCGTTGCTTTTCAATAATAGGGCACGTAGCCGTGCTACGGCGTAGCGAATAGAACGCGTTTATATCTTTTGTATGGACTCCTAAACATTTTGTATCACAAACTTTTATAATCATTTTTGAAATGGCAATTTTCATACGCATTTCTGTCTGAGCGTCTCGCGTTTGAGAAAATTTTTCAAGTTATGAAGAAATTATTAATGTAAACCAGATTGAATTATCTGGAACCGTTTGTTTTATCTGGAAACGCCTAATAACTAATAACCAGCCCATTCTTTAAGCTGCAGTGTCATGCAATTTTGAATTCTAAGTACAACTACGTTTTTGTTTTTGCTGCTTTTGAAGTTAACATTTGTTTTTTAAGTTATAAGTGTTTTTTAAATGAGCACCTTTACCCGAAAATGGGGTACTTTTAAACAATTGTTCTAAATAAAACCCCCGAAACGACGGGTGTGTGTTTTCTAATGATAAACACACACCCCTCGTTTCGGGGAGACCTCTGTTGCAGTGGATGATTACAAGTGGATGACTGGTTGACTGATGATCTGATGATGATACACACTCGTTTGTTAAGATCATCAAGGCCTTTGAGCCTATTCTATGGATACAAGATACCGTTTTCCGTGAGAATAGAATCCTGACTTTCCGACAATCATAGTTATTTCTTGGAAATTTCGTGAGCTTCATGAGTGACTATTGTCTTCGCAGTATTTGGAAACTTCGTCAGGTCCGCATTGTTTATTTCTATACCTTATTCTTTGTGTCAAGGATGTGAATGTACATTAATATCATGGTTTTTAGCGTATTTTATTAATTTGCTTGATTTTATCTACAGAATTTATGATTCACGTATGTTTTACTCACTTAAGCTCCTACTTAACAAGAGTGATGGCGGTCTGGTGTGCTAAGTTTGAGGCTTGAATCTAGTTAAGAACTTAGCGATCAACGTCTAACGACTTTTTTTTACTGGACGAATAATGGTCTGGTAAAAGCTAAGTTTCAACATATTCTCGACAAATTCTCCATGCATTTTTTAGGAAGTTATTCAGCATGACTTTTTTTTACGAAACCACATCAGGGTCAGGTTTGTGTAAAAACCGCATTTGGTCGTTATTTTTCTTGATTTTACAAAGTCTCTACTACGGTTTTATGGAGATAAGCCCTTAGTTCTTGAAACTGACACAGATTTATACATATTTATATACTATAAACGTAAATTGTTCAAGTCTCACCATGATCGCTATTCTTTTGTTCAAAATTCAATGAAATGTGTTCCCTACATAGCTCCCACTCGGGCTATAAAAATATGAATTGTCGTATATTGTTATAGTGGCGATGTATATCTCTATAATTACTAAATCTAAAGACAATGCGCGTGATAGTAAATGCGGGCTAAAATACCTAAGTATGAGTGTGTATGTATGTACATAAGTGTGGATTACTTCCGTTTCCTAGCGCATGGCACACGCGCTTCTGAAAATTGTTACTAAAACAGTTATGGATTATACTTGTGATTCATCTAAAAACCACGAAAAGAGCAGACATATTTTCTAAATTTATTTTTTTTTCTTTTAATAATAAAGCAGATTTTAAACACGTTTAAACAAAAACATTTCAATAATTAAAAAGTGGAAAATTCTTTTTACTCAAGTCATTGGAAAAGAAATAAATCAAATAATTTAATAGAAAAGATTATTAGTTGATCATAAATCGTATTAATTTTCACTTTAACATGTACTATTTCATTATTTGGGGGTAATTGCCCATAATGATGCATCCCCAAATAATGATGCCATCTATGGCGCTCATTAGGGGAGGCCTATGTCCAGCAGTGGACTATTATAGGCTGGTGATGTTGATGTTGATGTTGATGTACTATTTTCTTTATTTATGACTGGCTTTTACAGCTTTAGGTGGCTATTTTATAGTTCATCCATCTTTAGTTTATTCGTTACTCTTGAAAGAATTTTGGCATCATTTTATTAGATTTTTCTACTTTACTGTATTTGCATATTTTACGACTTACCACCAAGGTAAGCAATCTTAATAACAATATACTCTGGAAATAGCTCGAAAATTTGAGATTAAATCTTTAGATTCACTATTCTTAAACTCATATTACACAACAGAGGCCGTGAGAGTTCGTAATGCAGAATTAAATGTATATTACTTTCATAACTGGTAATTTTAATTGTAGTGCCCTTTTTCGTTAATGTTATTAGAGGAAATTAACGTATTATAGCGCTTAAATTATCTGGTGGATGGTTTCTTAGTTTAAATATCATCCGGGCGGCTTCTATCTATAGGGAGAGGTCATGGAATTTATAGGTGTTTCCTCTCACTGCAGGACTTAGCAGTGATCATTATTTTCTTTTTATTAAGTGAATACAATATAGTTTTTGTGATTGATACTTACTCTAGGTCCAGTGATGGCGCTGACCACTTGCGCCAACAACAACCACTGCCAAACGCCCCTCATGCTGCACTCTCAACAACTAGAGCGACAGAGTACCATCACACAACACAACCAAACACACAAGCACTGCACACCACAAAGATTTTCTCCAAAAAGTTTTGAACACGCGCAAAATTTGATAATTGGAAAATTCGAAATGTCAAAGTCAGAAATGACAGCTGATTCCCGCGCTTGGACACACGCAGCGGCGGCTACTTCGGCAATAGCGCGAGCCGCGAGATACGTTCGGTTTTACCACCCCTCCTACTAAACCCCTACTCGTTTCGAAAGGATAAGATGCACAGTTTTGAGATAAACTATGTAGGTACTAATTGAACCGCAAATTAATTGTGTATGTGATTGAGGAAAGTGGGTGGGGCATATTGACCATATTGATGTCATGGCCGAACTGAGCTGCAGTTTAAATCGCATTTAGATTACAGGAGCTTTTGTAATGCAATAAAATAATGACAAGCTAGTTTCGTTTTGTTAAGTGTGTTACAGATGTTCTTAATGTGACCTTTGTTAAATTTGATATTACATATCGTCAGTGAAGTTCTAACAGTGCGGATGTCAAAACTGGCTACTATACAGGAATCAAAAAAAAAAGGTTTAAAATGATTCTAACTAACATCTGCGTAAAAGCTTTTGGATACATGTATTTTCAATCAATTCTTGGAAATAATGAAAGGCATAAACAAGCTCAAAATCTTTTCCTTATGAATGATTTAGTGACTTACGTGGTGTCTCTGTTATTTTACTCTGACTTACGTTATATTCCTGACACAATGTTAGTAAGGCCTGAGATGCACCTAGATACTTTAAATAATAAAAATAAACTGATTAGGGGTGTTAAGTTTTTATTTAAGTATACAGACCAATTAAGAAAATAATTAAACGTCCACAAAATAACTCTGTGTTTTAAAACCTCTTAAAAAATGATTTATTATACTACGTAAAGCTGATTTACATTGAGTTAGTGACTGACGCCTAACTCGCACTGACTTGAGTTGAATTTGCCGTTAGGTTACGTTAGGTAAGGGTACCTACTGCTTCAATGTAAATCAGACATACTCAAAAATGTACTTACGAAACGAAAAAATCTAAACAATTAATAACAAAATTATAAGGTACCTGTATTTACATCAAAATGAAATAGGTAGTAACTATTATTATCTGAACTCAGTCTTCAGTAGTTAAGTAGGTATTATCTTAACAGTCTATTCTAAGAGATCAATGAAGTAGGGAATCGTAGTAGCTGTGGCATTCCATAGAAATAACAGTTTTCAATTCTTGTAGGTGTTTCCATTTAGGTTCAGATATTTTTATGGGGACTTGGTGAAGTCGAGATCAAATGGCATTAAAATGTCAGAACCGTCCAAAAATGACTTTCGCACTGTTAGAACTTCACTGACGATATGTAGGTATGTGTTCTATGCCGAAACATTCAATTAGCTGAGATATTGGGGTTATTCCCATCTGATCATATGATCGGATTGTGGTTGCATCTGATCAAATAAAAAGTTCCCGATGGATCATTGATCAGATGCAACTGCTTTTTTGAATTAAATTTTGTGCCAACGGATCATAATTATATTTTTGGCGTGTAATATTACTATGCAACTAACAACCTTTTTCTATACGACTTTTTTGTAGTTATTAACTACCTATTTTTATAGTTCCTGTTGGGTTGAGAAAAATAAAAAAAAACTGATTTTGATTAAAAAATCAGTCTTATAATTGCAAAAATACTTAAAACTTTAATTAAACAAAATCTACAATAAACAATTCTTAAAACAGATTAAATACACAGAACAATCTTAAATAAATAAAAATTATTTTGATCACAAAATAAGTCTTATATTTATAACACAAGTACTTAAAACAAAATCAACAGTAAAACACTAAACAATTTGTAAAATAGGTTAAACACTAAACAATTTGTAAAATAGGTTAAATAGACAAAATAATGATAAATATATATTGAAATTTGGGTTGATTAAAGTAGGTACTAATTGTTTGTTTACAAACTAAAAATCTAAAAATCAGTCTAAAATTTGTAATGGTAGACTAAAATTAAACAAAATCAAAAACATGACATTACAGTTTGCCTAATTAGATACTAATTGTTAGGTTAAATAATTATTTTCTTAAAACGTAGTAACAACTTAATAAATAATAAAAAGTTTTAAGTACTTTTGACATAAATATAAGACATATTTTGTGATTAAAATTTTTATTTATTTAAGATTGTTCTGTGTATTTAATCTGTTTTAAGAATTGTTTATTGTAGATTTTGTTTAATTAAAGTTTTAAGTATTTTTGCAATTATAAGACTGATTTTTTAATCAAAATCATTTTGTTTTATTTTTCTCAACCCAACAGGAACTATAAAAATAGGTAGTTAATAAGTACAAAAAAGTCGTATAGAAAAAGGTTGTTAGTTGCATAGTAATATTACACGCCAAAAATATAATTATGATCCGTTGGCACAAAATTTAATTCAAAAAAGTAGTTGCATCTGATCAATGATCCATCGGGAACTTTTTATTTGATCAGATGCAACCACAATCTGATCATATGATCAGATGGGAATAACCCATTTTATTCTATTAGAAACCATGTATTTTTTGTGATCGTGATAGGTACGAGAACTCATTGGTCAATGGGTCATAAATATCATTTTTGGTCTACGCTTTCTACTAATTTTTATTTATTTTACTGCATTATTTATTTATTATTTATCTACGTTAATATAGACAGCGAAATTAATATTGCTGGAGACATTGGACAATCGTCACAGCACCATATAGCCCCAAGCTAAGCAGGGCTTGTGTTATGGAAAAGTACCTACTAGATAACTGATATACTAAACTCATTACAACATATTACACATATTACCTACATAGATAGATATTTTATATTATAGGTACCTACATATAAAACGACCCTCACAGATTTCTGCAGATCAAACAAACATTTGTCCCGATGCGGAATTCGGAACCTGCGGCGTCGCAGGTGAATCGTTGCCCACGAGACCATAGAGGTCGTCTTTATAGAAGTATGCCATAACGCAAGCGAGCAGAAGTCACAGCATCTTATCAAAAATCAATCTCAGTACTAATAATTCAAAAACAGACTTAATTTAACTGGGTCATCATATAAAATAATATTTTGTCATAAAAACAATATTCCAAAAGCTAAGTAAATAGCCTTGTTCTTTTTAACTTCTGCAGAGCCAAGGAAGTTAATTAATATGGTTTATTATAAACTTACATAAAAGTGAATACTTTCGCGACAAGAAGCAGAGAATATAATCATAATACTAACAGAAAGCACACACTTAAGGGTGGTCATTTTGTTCTCAAGTGCTCACGAATATTAGCGGTTTATATTCAGGTTGCAAACTACACATTTTTATGTTTTTTACAAGTAAAAAGATTTCATTGTTTAAAGATACATCACAGATGTAATATTTTAAGATATTTAAATAGTGACCTGACCACTAAGAGATCTGCCTTATATGTAGCATAATGCTCGAATGCATTTTTTGTGCAAAGAGTGGATGTATTTTATTTGGGCACCCAAAGGAATGGACCATAAACATAGACGTAATATCTTGCCGGTTTCAGGAGACGACTTATCCATTATTCACCTAACAGTAACACCTAACAGTTACATATTTATTTAACTTCGAACTCAGCCTTATGCAATGATCTTTCCAGTTCACATTTTTATATTTAAGCTTGGTTTACCATTTATCAGTTCTTTCTTAAGAGGCGAAAGAACTTAGCCTAGGGGTAATTATTCCGCTGGCCCGACTTGTACAGTGCGCGTCACATATAAGTACCCCCCCCCTATCTCAATGTATGCAATGATCTTTCCAGTTCACATTTTTATATTTAAGCTTGGTTTACCATTTATCAGTTCTTTCTTAAGAGGCGAAAGAACTTAGCCTAGGGGTAATTATTCCGCTGGCCCGACTTGTACAGTGCGCGTCACATATAAGTACCCCCCCCCCTATCTCAATGTATGTGGGACACAAAATTTGTTATTTTTGGGAATTTCAGACTTTGAGTATTATGGAAGGGCAGTTCGATCCTGAAAGGCGGCCTGATAAATTTTTGCATGTGAAAGTTTGTGACAAGTAACAAGGGAATTAGAAGTAGTCGAAAATAGTTTGTATACAAGGGGGGTACTTAATTCTGACGCGCACTGTACCTACACCAAGTCCGAATTAGAGATAAAGTCCATCTAGGTACCAACAGAACTTTTCACTTATAGAAATGTTAGCGTCTGAATGCCAAACTTCCTACTTTCTTGATGCATGTTATATTCTCTCAATACATACTATTTAGTTTCTATTTTCACTTATTTATTAATATGAAACTAATCTTATGCACCGACACGTACTGAAAAACCATGTAGTTTTCCGTCTACGCAAATTTCCCATCGACAGGAAACAATTGTGCCATACCTTTTGCAACCTGGCGGGTCTTCGGCTTCATTTGTTTGAAATCTTATGGTAAAATCATTAATCAAGCGAGATATCTCTGCAGTTTTGCAAGGCGCGGTAACGTACCATGAAGACAATGGGCAGAACCGGGATTGAGCCATGTCTAGTGAAAAGAATAATGGTGCATGTCTCACATCCTCTAATTGGTGTACAACAATCGCTTTACGGCGTTTATGCCTGTACTATCGTCGATTTTGTAATAACTATAAGATTTATATTCTTGTGTAAATTCTTTGGAAGGTCTGTCTATCAAAATTTTCGCATCCTGGCAATTCTTTTCACAGTTATTGAGTAAATGAAAAGTCGAAATAATTCGATATGTGGCCAGGAAGCAAGCATCATTTAAACCACTCCAGCCTTTTTTTTCTGAAAACTCAACAGAGTAGACCTCGACCCACATCACCTAAAATTCGAGTCGTTCGTCAACTCACACCATGAAACTTGTCCCAACTGGTGTGAGTTGACGAATCGTAAAAAAAATATTATTTTCATTCTGCAACTCACACCACCCTTTGTTTCTATTGAATTTATGCGTTGGGTACAGTCACCAAAAAAGCGAACTGTAGTTGTAACGATATATTTTTATTCTATATTATTATTTCAAAATTTTAGTAGATTCAAAGAACCTCATTGTTTTTTTTACTAATTTAACTTACGCGTGACCCTGTCGCGACGCGCGCGCGGCCCTCGCGCTCACTGCGCCGGCGCAGTAGTGGAGGGGACTGAGGAGCTCACTCGGCTCTCGACCGCACGCCAGACCCCGGCTGAGCTTGAAGGCGAAACGACGTCTGTGCCCTCCAATTTCAAACTTAACGGTCACGCACTCTCGATCTAGCATAGACGCTAACGAATCCTAAACATTCTATAATTTTTATTTGCTTACTGCCTTAGGCTTTTTTCAATAAAGTCAGTGCTTGTGTGTTCCCAATCTTGGGAACACCTTATGACCTAGAACCCCTAGTTCTTGAAATCGGAACCGCACACCGCTGTGGCAGCGGATACCACTGAGCGCCTACTCCCTACGCTCGTTTCGGAGGACCCGGTGCGACGGCTGGACGCGCCTATCTCTGCGCACTCTTCCAGGACCAGCTACGCAGGATCGGGAAGACCTGGACGGCGCTAAGGAGTACGGGAGTGCCACGGAGGGGAGTACGGTTACCGAATCTACGCAAAGCTTGTGAAATTTGACCCGGCTGACCCACGAACCCTGTCTAATTCTTAATTAAATTTCTCTCTGAACAATTATCTCTTTTATTTCTCTCATTCCTTCCTAGGCTTGTCAGGCTAGGTGACAAGTGGCGCCCATATACGTGGTCAAAGGTCAGATTTCACGGTTTTGTTAACTTTTTGTTTTTTCCTTGGTGTTTGATTTATTTGGTGTGTCGTAGTTAGTTTGTAGCATAAATCTTCGTCTTCTGTGGTCGTGAGTCCGTAAGTACCTAGTTATAATCAGTTGTTTTGTTAATTTAAATCAGTGCTTAAGTTATTGTGCCGTTTTGTTTCCTTTGTGTAAATTTTTGCCGTGACTCACACCTCAACGGAAACTTTGTAACGTTTTTTTCCGATACCTTCAATTAATTATTTTTTCTTGGTTGCTTCTTTTTTTTTTTTGGCACAATAATTAAGGCTTATTATTTTCTTGATTTTGCTTGTACTGTAGTTATTTTAGTTTACTACCGATATAATTTGCACAACTTACCTAGGTAGGTGCTTGCTTTCTTTTATTTCTATCTTGTTTCTCGTAATTTAAAAACTTGACTATGGCGTTTACTATAAAATTCTTGCTTTTACAAAAGTCTGAGCTCATGTATGAGGTTGCGATTAGAGGTGAGACTCCTTCTGAGAATGTTGAGGGCCTCCGTCGTCAGGTTACAAAATTAACACAACTATATCCATCTGATGATATTAGTGAGTCTGTTTTTTCATTCGCCGATGATCTTATGGGGGCAAATGATACTCTCGATAAAATTCGACATAACTTGGAAACGCTTAAATCTTCAACTACGTCTACAAATAGTTTAGCCAATAGGACCAGGGCCTTACTTCACCACTTGTATTATAGGCTTCTAAGAATCACAAGACCCGACAAAGTGGAAGATGCCGCTTTGCTCGAGAAGGTGCAGGAGAGCTTTCAAAGGAATTTAAATCGATTTTCTACGTTTGATCTTATTCCAAGTTCTGCACCTCAAGCTGCCCCTGCTTCTAGTGTAGCCTCCAATGTAACTACAGCGGATGGCCTCGAAATTGATCGCCTTAATATAAAAGTAACTTGTGATCGTGGAGTTACTTCAGAGCTCAGTAAACTTAAGTTTGACGGTAAGACATGTGTCCGTGCCTTCATACAGCGCCTAGCAGAGTTTAAATCCTCGAGAGGAATGTCAGATGATAGGATGCTAAGCTCGGCTACAGATCTGTTCACGGGAGATGCTTTGCATTGGTTTCGCGCTATGAAACCAAAAATAAACGACTGGAGGGTTCTGTTGATTTGCTTGAAGGAAGACTTTGACGTACCTGATTTCGATTATAAAATGGCTGCTGAAATTCGTAGTCGGACACAGGGCGAATCTGAAAGTGTAGTCGTTTATTTTGCTATTATGGAAGGAATGTTTAGTCGCTTAAGTAAGCCTATGTGTGAGGAAGAAAAATTGGAAATACTTCTCCATAATATTCGCCCTTGTTTTTCCGCTATCATCGCCACTAGTGTGACAGCAACGGTCGATGAGTTGAAGATAGCATGTAGGAATTATGAACGCATCAAAACTCGCGCTGATAACTTCAAGGAGCCTCCGTCTGCAAGCTCTGCTACCTTGGCTCCGGAGTTTGCTTACTGCAAACGAAAGGAGGCTGCTACTAATAACGATAGGCCAAACTATGGTTTTTATAAGTCGCGATATTCTTCTAATACTGGCGCAGGTAATTCTAAGCCTGGCCAGCCTAAGGAATCTAATAGTGCTGCTCGCTTGGCTGCTATTTCTAGGGTTTATTGCTACCGTTGTAAGAGCGATGAGCACACTATGAAGAATTGTATGGCGGAGCGGACTATCTTTTGCTTCCGCTGCGGCGAAAAAGGTGTTAAGACGCCAGACTGCCCGAAATGTTGCAAAGCAGCACCAAAAAACTAGTAGACGATTGCGAACATTCGAAATCAGGTCATTCTAAAGACTCGGATTGGAATGATTGGATTTCGTACCTTAGGAATTTCTTTTCTAATTATTCAGTTTCAGCAATCTTCAATTCTAAGCCGAGTGGTGATCCGCGTCCTTACGCTAAGGTTCGTATCGGTGATCTCTCACTGTACGGGTTACTTGATTCTGGTTCTTCTATATCTATCCTTGGTAATTACTCTCATAAGCGTTTGGTTAATTATGGTCATAAGCTATGTACTGAGGAGTTGATAACCGTTACTGCAGCGGGTGGACAAAGAATTACCTCTGAGGGTTATATTCTCTTGCCTATCGCTTTCGAGAATAAATTTTCTTTGATTAAAGCACACGCTATTCCTGGCATAGAAACTACTTTGATTTTAGGCATAGATTTCTGGTCTGTTTTTAGTCTTTGCCCAAAATACCTTACAAATTCTGAAAATTTGTTTGCTTCTGATCCTGGGCTCTCTGAAATTACGGATTCATCTAATTCTCAGTTGAATTCCTTTGAGAATCTTCTCGATTCTCAAAAGCTTGTTGCGAATAGTATCATCGAGCAGTTCCGTGACATTTCCTTTGCGGCTAAAGGCTTAGGTCGTACAAATCTCATCAAACATCGAATTAACACTGGAGACGCTGAGCCTATCAAACAGAGGTATTATCGTATGTCACCTGATAAGCAACGTATTATTTCTGAACAGCTAGATGAGATGTTATCTTTGGATGTGGTCGAGCCTTGTGAAAGTCCCTGGTCTTCCCCAGTTTTGGTAGTGGGTAAAAAGGACGGAAAACCTCGTTTCTGCCTAGATAGCCGTAAGCTCAATTCGGTTACTAAAAAAGATGCGTATAGCTTGCCCTATATATCTGAAATCCTAGACAACTTAAAAGATGCTAGATATATATCTAGCGTCGATCTTTCTAAAGCTTTTTGGCAGATTCCGATAGAAGAAACTGATCGCGAGAAAACTGCTTTTTATGTTCCTAACCGTGGTACATTTATGTTTAAGACTACAGCTTTCGGCCTTACGAATGCGCCAGCTACGCAGCAGAGGTTGGTGGACATTTTGTTTGGTCCTGAATTTGAGCAGAGGGTATTCGCTTACTTAGATGATATCATTATTGTTAGTTCCACATTCGACGAGCACGTATCTTTGATTCTACGAGTTCTCAAAAAACTAAAGATGGCAGGTCTGACTATTAACCTTGAAAAGTGTCAGTTTTTTAGAAGTCAATTACGATACTTAGGCTACATCGTTGACTCTCAAGGCTTAAGAACTGATCCTGATAAGGTGGAGGCTATAATCAATTATCCTAGGCCTACTAATAGGAAAGAAATGAAGCGTTTCCTTGGCACCGCTTCCTGGTATAGACGTTTCATCCCTCAATTTAGTACCATAGCTGGTCCACTTAATAAACTAACTAGTTCTAAGAAAAATGCTCCAGCTTTTATTTGGTCCCCAGAAGCAGACAAGTCCTTCTTGGACCTTAAGTCGAGATTAATCCAGGCACCTGTCCTGGCTTGTCCTAACTTTGAATACCCATTCGAGGTACACACTGACGCTAGTAATTATGGTATTGGTGCTATGTTGGCTCAAACTATCGATGGCGTGGAACATCCAATAGCATTCATGAGCAGGTCTCTAAGCAAGCCGGAAAGGAATTACAGTACGACAGAGCGTGAGGCACTTGCTGTGTTGGCTGCTCTGGAACACTGGCGTTGTTATCTGGAGAGTGACAAAACTTTCACCGTTTTTACTGACCATTCGGCTCTTAAGTGGTTTCTTTCACTCTCGAATCCTACAGGTCGTCTTGCAAGATGGGGTGTCCGTATCTCTTCATTTAACTTTGAAATTAAACATCGCCGTGGTAAGGACAATATTATTCCTGATGCTCTTTCTAGGTCTCCGATTGCTGCTATAGTTAATACTAATGATCCTTCTATCTCAGTCTCAGAAATAAAAGATGATTGGTACCTTAATATATTGAATGGCTGTCAAGATTCTCCGGTCAGTTTTCCTAATTATAGAGTGGAAGGTAATGACTTGTACAGGTACATGAAAAATAAAAATGTTCTTACCACAGAATTTGACTGGAAGAAGGTGATCCCTAGGGAGCTTCGAGAACAGATTATAGCTGATTGTCACGCGGAGCCCACTGCTGGTCATTTTGGCGTGTTCAAAACTTATAAACGTTTGGCACTTCGTTTCTATTGGCCTGGCATGCATGCTGATGTGGTAAAATTTATTTCTTCCTGTGATACTTGCCTTGCATACAAGTTGTCTACCTCTGGTACCTTGGGGAAAATGGGTAGACCGAAAGACGTGTGTCGACCGTTCCAGGTACTGTCTATTGACTTGGTTGGTCCTCTTCCTAATACTAGAAAACAGCATAAGTATATCTTTGTTGTCACCTGCTGTTTTTCAAAATACTGTCTTCTTTTCCCTCTTCGAAGGGCTACTGCTGATCTTGTTAGTAGACACTTAGAAAATGATGTCTTTCTTGTCCATGGCATCCCTCAAACTGTGGTACTTGATAATGGTTGTCAATTTATCAGTCGTGAATTGGAAAACGTATTCAAAAAGTATAAAGTACCACGTGTTAACTTTACTCCTAAATATACACCTCAAATAAATACAGTTGAAAGATACAACAAAACTATTGTTACTGCTATATCTACTTTTGTTAATGAAGATCATAGAACTTGGGATTTAAACCTACCTCAAATACAATTCGCTATGAATAACTCGATAAATGAAACTACTGGTTTTACACCGTCATTTTTGGTTCACGGCAGAGAGTTGGTTACGTGTGGATCTCATTTTCTCGATAACGATAATCCTAATGATTTAATTTACTTGCCTCGTGATTTATATGCTGAAAATCTTGGTCACTTAAGTGGTATTTTTGATAAAGTTCAAACAGCCTTATGGCATTCTCATGTGAAAAATACCCAACGCTACAACTTACGTCGCAAAGAAGCTGAGTTTAGCGAAGGCGATATTGTCTGGAAGCGTTGTTACTTTCAGAGCGACAAAGATGCGTACTTTAGTAAAAAACTAGCGCCTAAATTTATGAAATGTCGAGTAAAGCTTAAAAAATCTCCTCTGGTTTATGTTCTAGAAGATATGAACGGCCGTGATTTAGGAGTATGGCATATAAAAGATCTGAAAATAACTGGTTCTCATAAATAATTTTTTTTATACCTACTTAGTGTTATCTAGTTGTCTAATTTAGGTAGTTTTCTTTTGTTGTTCGATTCTTATCTATCTATCTTATATTGAATGGTTATTCTTGTGTTGGATTCGGCTGAAGAATACTTATTTTCTTGGATTGTTGTAGGTAACTAACATGTTATAATCTTGCTTTTCTTCCCGTGGTCCCCTTGTAACCACGGCGAGAACTTTGGTCCCCTTGTAACCATAGCGAGAATAATATTATGTAGTTTTATTTATAACTTCGGACGACGTCGTCGCGGGTGGTGTCCCTTGTAGCCACTGCGATGAAACTAGTTTTCCTAGATTCCTTGTACCTAAGACTGTAAAAAATAGGTATTTGTACTTACTCGTAAAATAATTTTTGTCAGTCGAATCTAATTAATATTCATTTCATTTATTAGCTTTTACCTTAAACTTAATTATTTGCTGCACGTATTATTCTACAATTTATTTTTTCTTGTAAACTTAACTAAACTTTGATTCCATGAATTCGTAAAACTTCTGCTCAAATGGCTTAAGGCATCGTGTTTCTTTTACGTTTTTACTAAGTACACAATGCACTTGTAACATCTTTCAATTGTTACACTTGAGTGTTTAGCGTTTATAAACTAAACACTCTTTAGTTTAAATGGTTGCGTCAATTTAAATACCTTAGGGATAAATTGATTGTTTTTATGTAAGGTCGGAATGTAAGAGATGATTGTATGAGTATGAAAGATGAGGTATGCAGAAATATGTATGATTATGAAAGTTGATGTGATTAGGTTAGTGTAACTATTGGATATATTTTTTTTTGAGCAGATTCTAAGTTTTGTCGGATTTTATTGAGAGCAAAAATCCTTTTCTCGGAAGGGGGGTAATGTAACGATATATTTTTATTCTATATTATTATTTCAAAATTTTAGTAGATTCAAAGAACCTCATTGTTTTTTTTACTAATTTAACTTACGCGTGACCCTGTCGCGACGCGCGCGCGGCCCTCGCGCTCACTGCGCCGGCGCAGTAGTGGAGGGGACTGAGGAGCTCACTCGGCTCTCGACCGCACGCCAGACCCCGGCTGAGCTTGAAGGCGAAACGACGTCTGTGCCCTCCAATTTCAAACTTAACGGTCACGCACTCTCGATCTAGCATAGACGCTAACGAATCCTAAACATTCTATAATTTTTATTTGCTTACTGCCTTAGGCTTTTTTCAATAAAGTCAGTGCTTGTGTGTTCCCAATCTTGGGAACACCTTATGACCTAGAACCCCTAGTTCTTGAAATCGGAACCGCACACCGCTGTGGCAGCGGATACCACTGAGCGCCTACTCCCTACGCTCGTTTCGGAGGACCCGGTGCGACGGCTGGACGCGCCTATCTCTGCGCACTCTTCCAGGACCAGCTACGCAGGATCGGGAAGACCTGGACGGCGCTAAGGAGTACGGGAGTGCCACGGAGGGGAGTACGGTTACCGAATCTACGCAAAGCTTGTGAAATTTGACCCGGCTGACCCACGAACCCTGTCTAATTCTTAATTAAATTTCTCTCTGAACAATTATCTCTTTTATTTCTCTCATTCCTTCCTAGGCTTGTCAGGCTAGGTGACATAGTATCAAATAATTATTATTTGCTCTATTACCGTCATTGTTTATAAACTTCGTTGTTTTTAAAACAGATTACTACCGCATGTCAGACGTAAGATTTATAACCCTTTAACTAAACTGATAAATATAATCTCTTGGTTTAAATTTTACAATAGATGTGGTGTTAAAAAGTTAGGTAACAACGTAGGTATTTTAAAACAATGTAAGGAAACTTGAAAGGATTACCTGACGCCTTTTCTTTTGATCTAATCTATTTTGGACATATTTTTACGACTCTTAAAACGATGGAAATGGGACAGGTAGGTTATAATAGCAATACCAGTATCCAGCAAGAATCTAAGAAGAAGTAATTACAGGAGAAAACGGTAAATACAGCCTAATTTGCGTAGCAAAGCCTAAATTGAGTAGCATGTAAATGCTCTCATAAAACACAAATAGGGGATTTGTCAAACTATACACCACAATTTCCAGCTCATACATAATTAGGTTTACCATAAAATTATAATTAAGATAAATAATATTATTTCATAGTTTACTAATTCGTCGTGAGTGTAAAAAGAGCCAGTTTATTTCTTCAAGGTTCCGAAATGCGAGTAAAAAATAAATAAATTAATGTACGCGAGATTGTTTTAGGTACCTATCCAGCCGGTCCCATCAGATGCGTCAATTACTCAGATTTGACCAGTCGTCTTAACGCAGGCACCAGCCAGCAACCCGCGGCATTGAGAGTTTTGTAGCAATGCATCTTCGCTTGTTTAGGAAACGTTATGTTTCGACGGACATTGACATTGATTGAGATCATACCTAAGAGTCCATAAAGTGCTGTGGTCTGTGAACAGTTACTTCAACAAATTCCCATTCCCCATTCTCTTTCTCAATCACAGAGGAGACCACAAGCTCTCATTACACCTCATCAGGAAGCGCGTAAAGCGACGGAATCTGGGCCACGTCCCACCGATGGCGCTTTAATTGTGGGCTCCATCGTATTATGTGGTATTGTGCGCTGTTATGTAAGCGCTCTTACTGTTGCGTACATTGACATGTAACCTGGCTGATGAGCTGTAATATGTCAATATTGGAGCACTGGTATTTAACACTAGATCGCCTCACTAGCATAAAGCGGACGGTTTTGCTCGTGGACGGTAATCAAATCAACTTTTCCTGGAAGTTATCCATGAAAAAACGCATAAAGTATTCATCGTTTTGACGCGTGCGTACTAGCTTCTTGGTAGATGTTGTTATGAGCATTTTCTAAAGGCGTAGAAGCTTGTAAGTTTGTGTAACTACTCTACATAAACGTGAAATGCGTCCACTTTCCACCGATGCGATACCTTTTCAACTCCGCGTAAGGCAGTTAACTTCCCACATTGACCACGTTATGTCCTGAGCATTAGATAATCCATGTAAAGTATTATAACAACCTATGACTCGTTACATAACTGGTAATCCTGCCAAATTGAAAATCCCTCATGCACAGTTCACGTGTAGAATCGTAGAGGTCGTTTGGTTCTGCTGCTTAATACTTTCACCTCGCAAGGTCAGTAGAAAGCGAAGAGTTGCGGTCATGAGATGTCCGCTTTGCAACAAATACCTTTACAAGATGTTGATATGAAATTGTGAAGAGTTTTCTGAATGCTAATTAAAAGTTGAGGTGTGTCAAGAGCCTTCTCAACATTATTTCGGAGATGAGAGAGGAGAGATTTTTTGAGAAGACAGATCTGAAGAGAAGAGGTCAATAATTGGTGTACTGGTCGGTCTATGTAATCCCTTGGCAATATAAAAATATGGTATAAGTATTTTATGTGGATACGAGTTGCATTGCCGATTTATCCCTCTTCCATTTTATAAGTAGGTACCCGTATCTGTGGCCACATGACCATCTGTGCTTAAAACTATGTTTGTGTCTAAAGACAATAAGAGATGTCCCTTTGTGAGCGCGACACGTTTCGTAAGGCGTGTCGCCATTTTTAAACGCCTCACAATTTGGGATTGCTTTACTAATTAGTTTCATGTTTATCCGATAAAGAGCAGAGGTCAAGGCTGAAACGATCATTATTCAAAACAGTTGATGCAAGTGCTGTAAACAAGACGAATTGTCGTGACGGTGATGAAAATGGAAAGATAGCGCGAAAAAAGAAATACCTAGCTAAATGAGTTGGCATTCCAATTTGTTGGTATAAATACGTTAAACCGACATGTTAATAATAAGCTGTAATCATATTTCGAAACGACACCATGTGCCTTTCGCAGATAGTCATCCCACCTGGCTGGAGGGCGTAGTGCTACACTACATTTACCGAGTCGCGGTCTCCACTCAAGAATAAGTTTGCCCCAGTCCCAAAATAACTATGTAGGAATGTAATTGGTAAATAGCGTATTATGCTCGAATATGGATGTAGTTTCAACATAATTTCCCAATACAGTTAGTTGTTAGATGATAGACGTTAAAACGTGATCCCATCTCACTCAACGATGCAGCAATGTTGTTTTCAAAATAATTTATCTTTTGGTTAAGATTATATATACGAATACTTCGCATGATTTGATACTCGTAGACTTGATAACTCTGAAACTGCAATACAAAAGCCATCGAGATCCTTTAGTTACCTACCTAATTCTAATTTTTTGAAAAAACTGAAAACTGAGATCAAATTCCCAGTTTTGGTATATTTACAAACTAAAAGAAAAAAACCTTAATATTGGTCGATTTGATTGACGATATCCATTTCATTATTAAAAATTTGAATTAAAATAAATTTTAATAAAAACTACATACAGTCTAACATAGAACCTCCTCCTTTTTTAAAGCAGTTTAAAAAAATGGTATCTCCAGCCAAATGTGCCACCAACAGTATTCAAACGATATTTACCACGCCCCGTCTTGCAAACAACGATGCAATTTAAATCTTAGAATCCCAAGCTGCGGTGACAAAACCTTGAGAAAACCGCCACGTCATTGAGGATGGTGTCTTTGTATTGTGCTGGTGAGGAAGTCAGCGTTCCCAGCGAGAGTACCATCGCCAGTGGCGTTGCATTTCTCAGAAAACATTTTCTTAGAAAATATATTAGAATAAATAATGCCATAAAATTGTCCTCTATCGGGCATCGGCAAGTTATGATATTCTTCTGCAAATCGAGGGATAAATAAAAACAGTCTTTCACATCTGGAAGAACTTTAATCATTACGATCAATAGAACAAATGACAAATTCATTACATTGATATACATTGAGTTAATACACAGCGTAACAACCTCGTTACTATCACTAATGATGATGATGACTCTTCACACGTACTCTAACTAACTATATTGATACTTAGTTTACAAAGTTTTATTCTATTCCAAAAACGGACAATCGTTTCATGCGAATTACGAATATTTAGGCATGTTTCAAAATACACAAAATTTAAACGAAATAGTTTAAGTGTATCTCTGTTTTTGTAATATACCATATATTTAATTCAGCGTGTGAAAAAAGTTGCAAAATTTTAAATTTGGTATATTTTGAATAAAACTTTTAATAAATAAATACAACATTGACTACTGAACTGTTCTAATTAGAAGAATATTTACATCCCAAGTTAGACCATATACTATAAGTTACAAAGACTATAATTTATTCTACGTCTATTTGATTATGAAGAATTCTTAAACCTAAATAGAAGTAAAACTAATGTCACAATAATTAGACACATTCGATGTAAGTACACTATTTTGACTAATTTAATAAGTTCACATTCTTACTAACTTTATCATTAATAAAGAAAGCACAATCCGTACATCTAAATTGGTAGCGGGTACCTAGTAGCAGAAATATAGAGAAATACATAATACTCGTTATCATAAAAAGAATTTGGTCAGCCAAGTTCCTTATATGATGAATCACAGCAATTATTATAATGATTATCGTAACTAATCACGACAGTTTAAAAAGGATAAATCACAGAGAGGTTAAAAATTATAATTTTTAATTTAATTAAAATTAACATAATTAAAACTAAACACCAGTTCAATGTCAAGATTACACAGGCCTAATATCTAGTAGATAGACAGTTACAAAAGTCTACGACACATACCTACGAGTAAACATTTTGACCTACAGGATTATGTTATATCAGAAGGCTTTTTTTAAAGCTTTCAACTTACTGTGTCCCTCTATTTGACGTGGACACAGCATTTGGACTAGCCCCCTTTCTTTTAACTTCTTCACTGTTACAGTCCCTTGTGATTATCCATCCAAGTTTCACACCCGATGAATCGTAGCATTCAAGCAATCAATTAAAGAATTAACACCAGATAGGCTGTATAGAAATCATTGGTTATCTATCATTGCATAATTCCAATACGATCATTAAAGGGGAGTAAATATACAGATCGTTAATTTTAAGATCTGGATATTTAGTCACAGGATTTTGGCACAAGAAAAAATATTTGCTCATTGTATAAGACGGTTAAAAATATTTCCGAAAACTGAAATTTTCTTGTCTACGCATATTTTGCTTATTCTTTAGTGGACATTATTTTGTCCACAGGCTGCTTTAAAGCCAAGAATCAAATAGAAGGTATTCGTATCTTATGCCATAGAGTATAAATTCTAATAGCGACGATATGGGAACGTATACCACTTGTACTTCATCAGTCATCATTGGTTTTGGTTCGAATTCTTAGATAGCTTTCCACTAAGTACTAGTCTTTGGTCAAACTGTAAGAGTAGTCGTAAATAACAGCAGTTTTGGCACTTTTTGTATGAACTATGTGTACAGTCATATCAATCAATCCATAGGCAACAAGTCTTTGGAGGTATATCGAATCATATAACAACCTCAGTTTCGATTGACAGCGGGGGCAGCGCGATGGAAAAGTAAAGTCATGGCAATTTGTATTAGTGCAGATCTATAGAATTGTATCCATGGAATTCAAAAATTCAAAAATCCATGGAATTCAATAGAGCACCATCGTTTGGCAAAATGGTCTAAAAAAATGTAGCTCACGCTGCCAATCAAAATTACAACCTATGCAACACACATATGAGCGAAATATAGCTCTTGTTAGTATGAACCACAGACTGTTTTTGTTGGTTTTTGATACCTTATACATATTCAAGGTACTAGCCATTCTACAACACGCAATACATTATGTATAGTGCAAGACATTGAAAGATTCTAAGAGATTCCACATTCCATTGTGGCTAAATTATTGTCTTCGCTTCCGAAATTACGACTCGAGAGATGGTCTCACATATTAAGCAATCGACGCAATCTGTATTTATTTGAAGTGAGCCATTTCAAAAGATCTAAGCGGTTACAACAGTCTTGGTAACTTATTGGCAGAGATATTACTTAGGTACCTACTAAGTAGACGTTAAAATGTTGCAAAGAACCTTTTTTCTATTTTGAATCTAGCGCTTTGAAATTTCCATGAAATGGATTGATATGGTTGCAAGCAACTTGTTTCTGAAGTCACTGAAATAATTTCTTTGGTTTCGATGTTGAGAGAGTAATAGTTGCGGTTATAATCAAGGTTTGCCAAGATAATGACTTTTTTAAAGGAATTCTAGATAAATAGCGTTAAATCTATCTATTACATTTATGTAAACTCAATAATTTGTTTCGAAAGTTTTTGCAAATGGCCTGAGCATATTTAGACCGATATTTTTCTAATTATTTACTAGTCATTAGAACTTTGAGCCTTTTTTACAACGTTTCTGGAATCGAACTCAAGACATTTTATATATCATGTGTATCATATATCGAGTATCATTCAAGAAAAACTTTTAAAAATTTGCGGACTCTGAATCTTACTACCTTCTCCATTGGACAAGAATATTTTTGGACGAATTCATTAAAAATGGCTAAACAATTAGATCCTCTTTCGCGTCAGCTTTCTCTTTGGTTCCTTAAAATTTGAACTTTGTTACTTAGCTTATTGAAACAATTGAATAAGCAAAGACGACACGGTAATCATTACCTACCAGTGTGCTACCAGTAACAAAAGTGACGGTTAGCATTCCAAATAAAATTAACAAAAGAATTGTTGTCTATGTAAGTTCAGAGCGCGGCCGTGTTGCCTGATTTCAAGTGTCGTGTGGTCACGCGCGGCCCAACATGGCGGCCACGTCGCCCGCCGACTGCGAGTGCAGCAGCGCGCGCGCTGGCCTCGGGGGGGCCAACCTCGGGAGAGCCAACACCCCCGAGGGGGTTGATCCCAGAGGCGTACTCCCTAGAGGACAGCCTGTGACGAACTCGTGTCTGGAGGCCTCGGTGGGTGTGATCCGCCGCTTTGGATCCCATCTGGAGCAAAGATAAGTTTTATGAGCATGCGGAGTATCAGGCAGTATTAATTTATCATCATCATGAAGACTTCATCAAATCATTAATTCGATTAATTTATTTATTATTTATACAGTAAGGAACGCCAACAGCGTATTATGTGTAACACATTCTTAAATATAAGCACTTATTCATCACCAGCATCACCAGCCTATAATAGTCCACTGCTGGACATAGGCCTCCCCTAATGAGCGCCATAGATGGCATCATTATGTGGGGGTTATTGCCCATAATCCCCACGCTGGGCATGCGGGTTGGGGATCGCAGTTTGGTGTAGTTGTGCTGCAGAAGGCGCTGCTGCCCGCCCCCCACTGTGTTTCCCTTAGTCGCCTCTTACGACACCCACGGGAAGAGTTGGGGTGGTGAAATTCTATGCCGGCACCACACGGCAAAGCACTTATTAAAGGTTCATAAATAGACACTAATAACAGGCGGACACAGAATTGTAATATTATATGATTTTATTGTAAACATCTCATTATATTATACTTATTACTAGCGGCCCGCCCCGGCTTCGCGCGGGTATTAAACAAAAATTTCAGAAATTATACACACTAAAACGATGGGTTTCACAGTTTTCATACGGATCTTTACTTTTTTAAACAGCATTGGGGTTTTTGACATTGACTCGACATTCCAAAACTGACACTGGCCGTAGAGAAAAAGCAAGCACCGTGCGCTATACAACCTCTTTTTCTATTCTGACGCGCCATTATAGAAAAAGAGGTTGAATATACAGCCCACGGTTCAATTATTGAGTTTTTCATGCGGATCCCTAACTTTTTTTAAAATATTATATAGCCTATGTTCATCACGGAAAATTAAGGATTCTAATGGTGAAAGAATTTTTTAACTCGGTCCAGTAGTTTCGGAGCCTATTCAATTCAAACAAACAAACAAACAAACAAACAAACAAACAAACAAACAAACAAACAAACAAACAAACAAACAAACAAACAAACAAACAAACAAACAAACCAAACAAACAAACAAACAAACAAACAAACAAACAAACAAACAAACAAACAAACAAACAAACAAACAAACAAACAAACAAAC
This sequence comes from Eupithecia pulchellata, assembly GCA_963931895.1. Taxonomy (NCBI): domain Eukaryota; kingdom Metazoa; phylum Arthropoda; class Insecta; order Lepidoptera; family Geometridae; genus Eupithecia; species Eupithecia pulchellata. The sequence goes on from OZ007525.1 coordinate 13,715,372, forward strand.
AAACAAACAAACAAACAAACAAACAAACAAACAATCAAATCTTTCCTCTTTATAATATTAGTATAGATAATATCTTATTATATTCATTTATTGATGAGAATGTGTAAATACAGAGTGAATGAATCTTACAAAAGGGTGTAATAAAATGTATTATGAATAAGCTATAACAGATCAGATGCTATTCGTATAAAGTTATTTAAGTTTTACTTATATCAATACAAGATAATGTCTATCTACCAGTCGGAATTCCGAAGTGGTAGAAGCAAAAATCAATCAATTAATTCAAAGTGAACACCTGTCGCCATCGAGTTTTTATGCTTCGTTTTAAGCTTGCGCCTAATCGATACTAAACCTGATTCTATAAGAACCTAGTGATTATGTACTTCGACTTAGAGGGAGATTGAAGGGCCATAAATTAGAAGGTACGTAGAGCTACGAAAGCTGAGTATAAAAGTAGAGTACTTAGATAATAAAATAAAAATGTATTATGATAGCTTATTCATAATACATGATAAAAATGTATTATGAATAAGCTATAACAGATCAGATGCTATTCGTATAAAGTTATTTAAGTTTTACTTATATCAATACAAGATAATGTCTATCTACCAGTCGGAATTCCGAAGTGGTAGAAGCAAAAATCAATCAATTAATTCAAAGTGAACACCTGTCGCCATCGAGTTTTTATGCTTCGTTTTAAGCTTGCGCCTAATCGATACTAAACCTGATTCTATAAGAACCTAGTGATTATGTACTTCGACTTAGAGGGAGATTGAAGGGCCATAAATTAGAAGGTACGTAGAGCTACGAAAGCTGAGATATAAAAGTAGAGTACTTAGATAATAAGTCTTAGTATAAGTAAAGCTTCTAAATAGTAATACCATAAAAGGAAAAATATTTCCTCACTTAATTTCAATTAAACTTAGGTAATTTAGAGTCAGACTGTTGCGCTAAAGACCATCGTTAGAATTCCTTTAAAATATGAAGTTATGTTTTGGCCATTTATGGTTATACAGTTATGCCATGTCAGCCTACAAGCCTTCATAATAAACAAAGTTGAGGATAGCTCTCAATAGAACTGAAATTTTATCACACAAAAAAAAAACAATCTAATCAGATCAATATGTTGATCTGCAGATCGGAGTCTTGTTTTTTTTCCTACACTTTAAATCTATGTAGAGCTAGACTCTCGTACATGTTTAGTGGGAATCTTGCTCGACTTCATCCAATTTGAGGCTCATTAGACCTCGGCATGTGGTAAACAAGCCCAATCTGGCCCTTCTCGTCTCTCAACATGTGGTCAGGTCGAAGGTATTGCACCCAAAGTGGAGCGAGGCAACCAATCTCTTTAGATCCTGCACGCTGTAATATATCAAAGAGAATATAACCACTACGTTCTATAATATATGTTGAATAATTATTGTCAGTTTGAGTTGTTAAGATTAATGAGAATGACTTAGAAAATAACATAAAATTATACCTAACTCTGCAGAACAACTCCACCGAACTGCGATCCCCAGCCCGCATGCCCAGCGTAGGGATTATGAGCAATAACCCCCAAATGATAAGCCATCTAATGGCACTAATTAGGGGAGGCCTATGTCCACCAGTGGTCTGATATAGGCTGACGATGACGATGATATCTAACTTCCTAGCTTCCACTTTGTCATCTCACATGACGACGTGGAAGCTTTTCTCTGAGATCCGAAATCAGAGATTTTCAGAGCTAATAACCGGCAATGGAATTTATTGATTATTACAAAATAGAAGAACGTTCTCCTCTATCTCCATACAATATTGTGTGCCCGAGGGTCTATAGTGAAATGAATTAACTTTAGGAATAAATTTGTATACCAAGCAATACATGATTGAGTATTGAGTAGGTATTGATTTGAAATTAAAGTTTCTGCGTAAGTTCTAGTAATTGAATTGTCTTTTTTCGACATAATTTTTTGAAATATTATTTTGTTTTCGAAAGTAAATTTTAGGTTGATATAATGTATTTATACACAATTTGTGGTTCTTACATACATAGAAAAGATTGAAGATATAAAAAAGATTGATGTGAACAATTAATCAAAGTGATCACTTTATATCCCATTTTTATTTCTTATTTAACTTGTATTTTGTGACGTGTCCAAGAGTCCTGTAAGGTCTAAAGGAAATGAAGCACTTTGATTTTGATTTTGATAGGTATATAGGCAAACGACGAACTGTTTTCTTGAAAAACCCTTTTAACGAATGTATGGAATATAAAATATGGGCAAGGAAAAATAAAATTTGCCTGCAATGCACTGGCTCAAATGGTTTTTATTAGATAGGTAGTTATGTAAAAAAATGTCTCAATTTTTCTGTCACGTAACTGCTCCTTTATATTTTGTAAGTTTTAAGAAAAAAATCCATTCCTTAATAGCAGGTAATGTTTTATATTTATGTTATAAGGAGAGGATCTATTCAATAAAATAATGCACACACTAAGACTGTTTTACCATAAAAAAATAACGCGGTGGGCGAAGGTCTGCCTGAGACGTCTGCGAGTTTGATTCCCGCAAGTATTTGTATGATCTGCAGATATTTTCAGGGTCGTTTTCTATATATAAGTTAGATATCTACCTATGTAATATATTGTATATAAAGTATATCAGTCTTCTAGTATAGTTTTATAGCTGATTAGTAAACGGGAAATTGCAAGACGTGCATCACAAGCATCATTACTCAATAACCCTGATTAGTACGTATTTGTAACCCGCATCTGCGCAAACGCAGGCCGCATGGAATCTGCGGTAAGAGGTTACGTTGACGCAACAAACACGATCACCCAGCTCAGATTAGATAGCGTTTAGATGCAGCAGAATATAACGCTCTCGGAATAAGGAAAGGGAGATAATACTGAAAGGGCCGTGGCATTTGACTTCTTCGTTATATTCCCGTCGTAAACTTCGACTATCCAAACTCAGCTCGAGGATATCGACAGAGCCGTCTAAGAGGGTCTGAGGAACGGCCGCAGATTCCCACTGTGGTATTAGGTACTCAAAATTAAAAATAATACATATAATAAAAATAAAAAATAAGTAAAAAATCATACATTCAGGTCATTATTTAAAAGATTACTAGATAACTATTAAAACGATGACACTACCGAAGCTTTACAAACTGTGTGGTAAAGTCAACACCCAACTCCTGGATTTCTAAATAGTTTAATTACATAACCTTTATTAATTATTACTGATTAATATTAAAAGCGTGTAAAAGTGTGTACTAAAAGTGATCACCATTACACCTGCCATCGTGGTGATGGCAAAATACATTTTGTGCTGATAAGAAAGGTGGCAGGGTTGGATTGGAAAGGATCAGTCCTGGTGTAATAACGATTTACGAAACACGCGTGAACTGAAGGCAGGGCGCTATGACTCTCGTTAAAGGAGGTCCATGTTGGATAGAGGATTAGCAGAATGATGACGATGATGATGAGGAAAAAGGGATGTAAGAATTGGGAACTCCGTGATGAACGGTATTGTATGCCAAGGAACTGATAGAGTGGTAGAATTCTTGGTGGAATGAAAGGGAATAGCTGAGGAACCATCATGCTTATTTCTCTCAAAGATTTCATTATGAATTTTTAGTATAGGTATGCAGCTTTATATGTATTTTGTTAATGAACTGTAGTTCTTTTTATTCATTCATGTTTAGTTAATGTTTATGTATCGTTTGCTTAATCAGCTAAGATCTCGTTGATTGAGATACAGCGTCAGTTTACATAAGCATAGATGCGCGTGCGCGGATCATGTTATTACATGATCGTTATTGAAATCGATTCGGGTGAGGTTGGGTTAAGTGATATATCACTAGTTAGATGAACGTGTCACTCAATTGATGTTCTTCCTTTTGGATTAGCTAATGGATAAAGCCGTACGTGGGATGCAACTTAGGCTGAAACAGTTGATTGGGTAGATAGATACTCGTAGATAAAGATTTTTATTTGCGTCTGCAACACACGGTAGTAAGATGGTATAAACATTTGATAAACAATAAAACAGAGCATTAATAATCGTGTTAATAACAAAGCAGTGAAAAATAAATTAGCGTATAGTTTAGTAGCGTAGTATAGTAACTCTCAAGAGGTAGGTTATGAATTCGACTAGATTTGATAAAAGTTATTTAAAAAATAATTTACTTCAGTAACTTTTACATAAATGCTTGTCACTCTAGTAATGCAAGATTCAACTTACAAAGTGTACAAATGCACATCAAATCATTGAGCTATATAATATCAATGTTTTCTTTCCAGCGAAAGTCTTTTATGTCCACCCTACACCGAGGTTGTCTGGAAGAGATCTAAAATAGCACCCTTTGTCCTTGATATTCTCAGAAATTCCTTCTGTTTTTTTTTGTCTTTGTATCGTAAACAATAATTTTATCCTTCCCAGGTACACTATGCTTGCATCATGTTTATATGAATATTATCTGATCAATAAAGGAAATCGACGTGCCTCCAGCGAGCGCGTCTTTCCTCACTATATTTCCGCAATAAACTACTCTTAAAGTTATCAAATCCACTTTAATAAATCGCAGTTATTGCGGCACGTCCCGAGTCTCACACGCAGTTGAACCACGACCTTTTGAGAGAAAGCTAGGGCTGGCAGACTCGACTGATGCGTAAATTGTGCGCGTGCATTTGTACTGTTATACCATGACAATTATTAACTAATTTAGCTATTTCTATTGATCCAGTGGCGTAGCTTGGGGGGGCGGTGGGGGCCATGGCCCCAGGCGGCATATGAAAGGGGGCGGCAGGAAGCGCCAAATTATTATTAGGAAAATGTAAAACATACTTCATAATACAGATATTCGAAATCGCGCGCGCAATGTTACGTACGTTCCAAGTGAAAGGGTAAGTTAGCGTGCGAAAGAGAGGCGGCGGCGGCGAGCGAGGTGGAATCGAATGCAGCGGAAGTGGCGACAACCGCACTTCTCGCCGCCCCACCGCGCGCCGCCGCCGCGCCGCCCGCCGCGCTGACGCTCATGCGCCAGGCCGCGAGAGAACCAATAAGCGACAAACTGTCTGTTGCCGGCGGCGGCAGCGAGTACGCAGTCTATAAAGTTATTATTGTCTTGCTTCGCAAATATCGTCAAGCAAATATCTTGCCTAACCATCGGTGTGTGTAGGTCGTGGTGGAGTTGGTCATTTGTCACGAACCATGGAGCATTTGTTATAAGGCGTAGCATTTTTGATTGAAAACGTTGCAGAATGTCCAGCTTTGTGTTTGCCGCGGTACCCCATAACTCAGCACCATAAGACCATATCGGTTTCAGTATACATTTATAGATAAGGAGTTTGTTGTCTAGGGACAGATTTGATTTTCTTCCCGTAATCCAGAACAGTTTTCTCAGCTGCAGATCCAGTGCTTTCCTTTTGATAAAGATGTGCTTCTTCCAGGTCAGGCGTCTGTCTAGATAAATACCAAGGTACCGCACGTCTTCAGCCTGTGGTATTTGAATCCCGTTCAGTTTTACAGGGGGGCACGAGCCATGACGGAGGGTAAAGGTTACATGGACCGATTTGGATTCGTTTGCCTTGATGCGCCAGTCTCTTAGCCAGGTTGAGATGTCATTTAGGCTTCTCTGAAGCATATCTGATACCGTGTTTGGGTTTTAGTGGGTGGCAATTAGGGCAGTATCGTCGGCGAACGTTCCCACGAGTACTCCTTCTGTCGTTGGTAAGTCTGAGGTATATATTAGGTACAGCACTGGACCAATAACGCTGCCTTGGGGGACACCAGCACGTATATTATTTAGATTTGTCATCTCCTCGCCTTGCTTTACGTAAAAGTTTCTCTGGCTTAGGTAAGATTTTATAAAGAGGAAGTAGAAGTAGTTGGTTGGCAAAGTTTATAGGATTTTGTAGAGGAGGCCGTCATGCCAGACGCGGTCAAACGCCTGGGAGATATCCAGGAAGGCAGCGGAGCTGTATTTCTTTCCTTCGTAGGCTCTATTTATCTCATTGACTAAGCGATGGACTTGCTCAATTGTACCATGGGCCGCGCGGAAGCCAAATTGATGAGAAGGGATAAGTTGGGTTTTCGCTATTTCCAGGCTTAGACGTCTCATGAAGAGTGTCTCCAGAACTTTGGAGGCAACTGGGAGCAGGCTTATTGGGCGGTAAGAAGTTACTTGTTCGGGCGCTTTTCCAGGTTTGGCTATAAGAATGATTTCCGCCACTTTCCATTGTGCTGGTACGTAATTGCGTCGCAGGATAGCGTTGAAGATTTGTGTTAGGAAAGTGATGCCTTTTTCCGGTAGTTCTTTTAAGACTTTAGCCGTGATTATGTCGTATCCAGGGGCTTTGTTAAGTTTTAGGTTCCGTATGACATGTCGTACTTCACTTTTAGAAAATTTGTCTATAGGAGGAGAGAGCTGATAGGTTTCTGCTAGGATATCCAAAACTTCAGACGCTTTAGCAGAACCTGTGTCCGAGTTGGGAGTGAAAGACGTTTTGTAAGTGTTCTGCGAACAACGCTGCGTTTTCTGAGCAGTGTTGTTCCAAGTAAAAAAAAAAAATTTCGTATTTAGGTGAAAATTTAAAAAACGGGTTGTATAATAAGTGTTTACAAATAACGCTAATCTGCCTCCATTTGACAGGGCGACGTGTCCAGTTCGCGCGAACAAATCAAGCCAACTGAAGTGAACGCGATCGTTCACTTTGTTTCGCGCCGCACCCTACGTGCGTTTGGTCACGTTGGACTCTTCAGTAGGTCTCTACTGTTTGTTGTTTTCGCGCCGCGCCGCGCCGCGCCGCGCCGCGTCGCGTTCGCGTCCAGATCGCTCACGCAGTACGCCCCGTTAGGGTTTTGAAACCGATGTCAAAACCCTAATACCTCAGATCTACTATGAGCTCCGCAAGACTATCAAACTTGGCTATATTGTCGATTGAACAAGAATTGGCTGCTAATATTGATAATGATTAGTAATTAACGGGTATTTATCGCGTTTCTTCTTCCTCCTTTCTTCTTCTTCTTTTCTCGACGTTTCAACAGGTTTGAAACGTCGAGAAAAGAAGAAGAAGAAAGGAGGAAGAAGAAACGCGATAAATACCCGTTAATTACTAATCATTATGTGTTCAGATCGCGTAAGTTTCAAAACATTAATTGCTAATATTGATTTTGACAAAGTTATTTCCGACTTCGCTGCTCATAAGGTCCGTAGAATCCGCTTGTAAAACCGCTCATCCTATTTTAACTTCAATAAAAGGTTGCATTGCATGTGAAATTTAATTTTAATTAAGCACCTAAAGAATGGGGGCGGCAAAATGGGTCTCCCGCCCCAGGCGCCGAGATGGCACGCTACGCCACTGTATTGATCAGTTGGTGGTGAAAGTAAAAGTTAGTTTATACACAGTAAATTGATTGTTTTGAAAAAACAGAAAACCGACCTAAAATCTGATTATTTGACACTTGCGGAATAAATGTTGTGCCCTCGGGAATAACATTTTTATGAGACTCTATTTACAACAGTATTTTTATTTTATCTATACTTGACGGAGTAATCTACGTCATACAGAAGAAAATACAACCAAACATAGAAATGGCTTCTTTTTTTGAAGGCAGCTAAATATTGGGGACATTTACCTACTTATAGCTGACATGATCGTCACAGAACACTTCCGTATACCTATTATTTTGTTACAATATTTCAAGATGAAACCTGATCAAGCGAGCGATGCATATAGTGAAGAATAGATATGGTAGGTATAGGTAATTCTACTCTGCAAAACGATTGCGAAATATACGGGGCTGCGACAGACTGGCAGATGCTGGATGAGGCAAGCTGAAGTCTTAAAGGAAGTCTATTTCCAGGTATGGACTAATATGGGCTAATGATGTTTATGATGATGAAGTCAGATTTCGGATTTAAATAACTTTATTTCTCAAGGCTTACAAAATAAGCACTTAGACAAGTCAAATTCCATATAATGTGTACCTACTTAAGTACCTTGGTAACTGCTTTATAAGCTTTAGAAGATTGTTGAGAAAAGCAAAAGTAACATCTAACTTAACGTCTTCAAATGATTGGGTGTTATTTATTGAACATCGATGTAACTGAAAGCAAACCATAGAGTACCTATCCAGTTACTTTGTACAAGTACCTATGTTGCCACAGAGCAACGAACTTGGCATTGAATTGCAAAGAAAGCTTTCGCGAAATCGCCGTGCGGCATGTGGGTGAAGGGTGAAAGTATCAAGTAGCTCGGAGGTCTAGATCTCCACAGATAACCTAACAAGCTGATAGAATGATATTTGTAGTTCAAAATTGGGTAAAAACGTGTGCGATTCTGTAAGATAGGGAGATAGCTGGCATGTCTGAACGCAAAGGAGTGGAACTCGCTGCCTGCTTCTGATTTTCAACTAACGACAATCTGGGTCTCTTCAAGACTAGAGGGCCACACCTTCACTTTCCATCAGTTGAGATCGTAGCAAATGGAGGTCTATCAGCTATAAAAAAAGTTCTGCTAGAAAATCATTAGAGTAACATAAATAAAATAATTTAGTACTGTATGTAATCAATCAAAAATAGTCACTGCACAAAACAAAACAAAATAAGGAGCAATGAAAGGAAATAATAATTCATGATACTGGGTCAGAGAATAGGGTATATAATATTACCCAACTGGGTGTACATCAGAAGTAACTCCTCCAAATGCAACGGTACCTATCTTATTTACAGTACCTAATAGGTAAGTTTGCAACTTTCATATCAATTCAAATCGAATTAGCGAAGTTTTCCTCACGACTCTACAAATCTGTGCAATCTCCGCGCTAAAAACGACAATGCATCTTCGTTCCTATTCCGGGCTGCGACAAAACAGTGCGAACTGAGATGGAAAGTGGTAATAGTGCTTCTAACAGAGGTAGGCTCGATTTTATTATGAAAAGTGAAGCAAATTGCTTCACTTTTAATTATGAAAACTGAAGTTCTCGTTTGCGATCCGGTAAAGAATAGAAAAAGTAAGGGTACGGCACCTATAAAAGTTGAAAAACTCTGTAATATTTTTATTAAAAACAATAGGAACTATCTTACGCGGCAAGTTTTTGGTTACTTACTGTTACTAAAAATGTGAAAGAAAAGATAACAGAAAGATAGAGTATTTGTCTGTTACCTTTTAATTTATAAACAAATAAATAATGCTAGACAATCCACACAGCATCATCTAGCCTCAAGCTAAACTAGCTAGATGACTGATATACTTAATACAATATATTTCAAAGACAGATATTTTTACTATACATAGAGAATGAAAAAAAATATCAGCAGACCGTACAAAAGTTTGTCCTGCGGTTCGAATCTTAATAAAATTTGAGAGGGATTTGTGCGGTAACATGGAATGAGATAGGACCTACCTATGGCTACTAATGAGAAAAACTAAATGCGTGCTGTACCGCAAAAATAGTAAATCGGTATTGATGTCTCAACTCCTTGCGGATGATACTATTAGCAAACCAAATTATGATAATCCCATAAACTTCACGTAATGAATTACATAACTATGCAAATTAAATAAATTTTCTTATACAATACTATTTAATATACAAAACCATTTAAGTTTTACATTAATTTCCCACTAAGTCCTATGGTTGATTTCTATTTTATATAACTTTTAGTAGGTATAATAGAAAGCGAATTTGATCTCTTGTGTTATATTGGTGTGACCAGCTTTTTAAGTTTATTAGGTAATTGCTTTTATGATTCTCTTAAGAGCATTATTTGTTAATTAAATATTGTAGGTTTCATTACGAATATGACTAGAGGGGTCAACTAAATTGTTTGTGGGTAAGTTTTTAAGGATTGGACTAGGAACATAAGGGATAGTTTTAGCTACATCGGCATATATGCCGATGTAGCTAAAACTAAACGGTAAGGATCCCTTATGTCCGGGCATATATGCCCGGCTATACATTCTATGTATATGTATATAATATATATTATATGTAAATTTATTATTGTCTATAATTATTGGTTACCTGCTTAATCCATGAATAAATATAAATAAATAATGCTGGACAATCCACGAAACATCATCAAGCCCCAGGCTTAGCAAATCTTATGTTATTGGTGACTGATACTCTATAAACTTACTTTTGTTACATAGATAGATTAAACATATTATACCCTGTAAAATACTCCTAACAAATGTACAAACATTTGTCTCGATGCGGTATCGAACCCGTAACCTTCTGCGTGTCAGGCTTACCTCAGGCGTAACACCATGTACTACAGTTTCTACATCGAAAACATGCAGCACCAATAGAATTAAATTAGAATTGAACCATCTGCCAATTTACAAGTAGATAGCTTGTCCGCGTCGTCCACAGAATGTGCATTGCTTGTAATCACTGCAGGAGTTCACACGGTTGCGACAGACGTTATCTACCTGCTTGATGCCCAATGTGACTTTCATCGTGCGTAACGAATTACTGTTTCTCAAACTTGCTTATGTTTATATCCAAATATCGTATCGTATTAGAATGATATTTATGCATACGTATTAAGAACCTATACCACAGTATTGGGCTAGAAATAAGCAGATTATTGCAAAGATTCTTGCATTGTTACGAAACGTACAAAAATAAGTTGCTTCTATTCATTAACACATATTCACACCAATAAATCTAAAACGATTAACATTATTTGCATAAGTTAGCACGGCCTCTTTGTTAATAGTTGGCAGAAACCTAAGTACAAAAAATTAAACCACTTGCAAAATGTTGAGCTCCGCTGACCCGCTGTGAACCCGTTCATTGTGGAACACCGACATTATCGGCGTGACCCGAGAAGGTAGCCGACATGCGTATCATCGGCAAATATTTGAGGAAATCAATTGTACGGCTTTGTGTTTGTTGATGCTATTTGATTTCTCTAACTGTTGAACAGACTTGCTAATAGAGTCTCGCTTCTAGAGCGAAATGAGATGTGGTGTGTGTACAACGGAATTTTACATTTAATTTTATACCTCATCTTTAAGTGGACTCGAAAGGTATACCTTTTCCTATATACATCCTGAAGACGACATCCGACCTCGTTTTATATTTAACTTTATACGTTTATAGAGTGCGCTTAGATCTAAGTAGTCTGTAGATCTAAGCGCACTCGAAAGGTTATTTCAAGCTACCTTGTCCTACAACACAAACTTGTCGTTATACTTTCAGTATATTATAATGTACTCTGTGTAATACCCTATTCGATTCTGTTAGTCGAAATATTATAGGTTAGGAAAGCTAGGTACTCACTCGAGACACCTGTGCAGGAAGTGCAGGAAGGCAGGGTCGTCGCCCCGCACGGCGGCGGCGAGGGTGCGAGCCCCAGGCCTCCGCTTCCGTCCCTTGGAGTTCGTCACGGTGCGTGGCGTGCCTTTTGAGTCTGAAAATTACAACAAAATGCGTTATAATCCATCTGTAGGTAACTAATATTAGCCTCAATATAAATAATTAAAAAGTATTCCTACATGAAATCGTCGTACTTTGTTGGATATGTTTTGTTTTCGATGCTAATATTGTAAAGAGGAAAGATTTGATTGTTTGTATGTTTGAATTGAATAGGCTCCGAAACGTATGGACCGATTTGAAAAATTCTTTCACCATTAGAATCCTCAATTTTCCTTGATGAACATAAACTATGAATAGTTCTAAGGAAGTCAGAGATCGCATGAAAAATAAAAATTTTGCTAAATACCCGTGCGAAGCCGGGGAGAACCGCTAGTTTTCTATAAGTAATGGGCATTTGTCTTGCTGAGCCATCACAGTAATGCACATTATACATTTGTCTTGCACAGTAAGCTTACCGAAGAAGAGTCGTTTTCTGGTGGCATGAAGCAGGAGGTCTGGCGGCGGCGGTCCCAGCAGCTCCATGATGCAGGCCAGCTGTTCCGACTCGTTCTCCCCCGGGAACAGCGGGTAGCCCGTGTGCAGCTCCGCCAAGATGCAGCCTAGGAAAGAATATTAATTGTTTATTTGTTCAGTTGTTTATTTGCCGTGTGGTATCGGCGTAGAATTTCACCACCCCAACTCCTCCCGTGGGTGTCTAAGGAACACACACCAGGAGGTGGGCAGCTGCAGCGCCCTCTGCAGAAAAAATCCACCAGGCCCAAAAAATAAATATTGCCATATAGGGCAATCATTACAGGAGGCCTATGTCCAGCAGTGGACTATCATAGGTTCATGTTGTTGTTGTTGTTGATGTACTATATATATATCAGTCATCTAGTATCCATAATACAAGCTCTGCTTAGCTTGGGGCTAGATGATGCTGAGTGGATTGTCCAGAATTATTTATTTATTAATAAATTTTGTTATGTGATTGAGATGGTTTGGTTATTCGATTGCCACGGCAAAGGAAATGACATTCGTAACTATGTGTGTCGCATTTATGAATAATAAGTCAGAATTTGTGTGAAATATGGTAATTGATTTGTTTGACACATTATGTCATCAATATCACTAAAACCAGGGTATTTACAAAGGCAAATTACGGAACATAGTATGCTTTTTTAAATATTTATAGGTTTTGCAACAATAGCAATTAATGTGTTAGTTCCGGATACAAAAAATAATAATTATCATGACTATAAGCTTTGGTAAAGAATATGACTAAGAACATTTTATTAAGCTAATTTTTCTCAACGCTCATATTTAAATTTGATCAAATATCAAAATCCGTATAAGTAAAGAAAGTCAGAAAAACACAATACTTTCACATGTAACGTAAACTTGGCAATGTTACAGTAAGTAGGTAGATCTACCTGCCTCCTGACAGATCAAGTTCTAGAGCTAGAACGGTACCGGCTCATCAATCAAACCTGCAAGCAACAAGTGGCCCATCCATTGCGTAAAAACGAGATTCTTTCGGGTTTTGATATCGCCGTGCGAACGTTCCTTTCGCCGAGCTTTCTACAAACCGTATTATGCAAGATGGCAGACGTTATTGGATACGTAATACCTCATTCCGCCTCATTGACATCATCTGTCGTGAGTTGTGGCCTACGGGTTTAGGCCTAGTCTGCATTTAATAACGAACGGAACTCGCTGTTGATTTGCTGCCGAAATATGATCTCTATCATCCAATAAATGCGGTTCACTTTCCTTTTTTCTAAGCAGCAACTTGATGAGTTTCTACTTTTTAAATAGTTGTTAGTGAGTCAATGCCTTTATAGATGCGTAACAAAGGAATTCCGCATTCGAATTGTGTCGAATGGCATCATTTAACATGATTGAGTGAGTAGTTCCAATCTATTTATTAGCCCCTGCCTCACAAGACGCGGAAACAACCCGTTTTAATCACGAGAAGGTAATTCTAGCCTTAAGTCCACCACTCATAAGTTCAAAATTAAATCATACGTTTGCACAAATAACTAAAAAAAAAAACACGAAAAACAAGAAATGAAGTGAAGTAGACTGAACATACGCTCAAAATAATAATGAAGTCTGAAGAATGAAGCCCTGAGACCGAATAATGAAGGAGCCTGCATAGTTAATACGTACCAATGCTCCACATGTCAATCGGCGTGCCGTACTGCAGTCCCAGGATGACCTCAGGGCTCCTGTAGAACCTGGACTGGATGTAGGTGTAGACGCGCGCGTGCGTGTAGCAACTGCTGCCGAAGTCGATCACCTTGATGGATGAACTGCCTCGCGCTTTCAGCAGGATGTTTTCCTGCAATGGCAGGTTTTTATTTGACGATACGTGTTGATCATTTATAGCCTTATAGGATAATAAACAGTACTTACCTATTTGCAGATCAGTAAGACCAGTAGGTTCTTGTTTATCGTGTAATTTTTTTTATGCATTTGTGATGGCAGTTATTGGCAGTTACATGGATAATCACACATATAAAATTAAACGTACTGGTGATCTGCCATAAGGCGTACATAGTTTAGCAATACAGCAAAACGGAATAATGTTATTAGTGCAGCTTATAAAGAAAAAATATACAGAATTTAAAATAATGCGTTTACTAATTTGAAAATGATCACGGATCAAATATGTACTGTCTATAATATCCTGATAACTAGAGTGCTGCGTCAGAATATTCATTCGCGCTATAAAATTCTTAAAAGACAACTTAAAAAATTTATTTAAATATTATGATGTTTTTTTATATGCCATATTTCCTTATGCCAGTTGGCGGTTGTTGTTTAGATGTTGGTTTACGCAACATGAAGTTAGGTTAAGAAGAACTTAATGATTTTTTATTGTATATTTTATCGGGCAATAAAGTATTCATAATTAGGTAGGTAACGAGAATTATGACATATTCTCTGACAGAGTTCCAAGACAGGGTCTGAAATTGCCAATCCTTGCGAGTTATCAGTGGCCGTAGATTAAGGTCACAATAAAAAGCACGACAATAAAATTAGCATCTTGCAATAGTTCTGACAAATGGGTGCACGATACTCACAGGCTTGAGATCACAATGGATGATATTCTCCGCCTCCAGCAGTCGCAGACAGCGCAGCAGCGAGCTGGTGAACCGACGGATCAGGCTGAGGCTGAAGCCTTGGTAGTTGTTCTTCTTTATCAGTTCGTACAGGTTGATGCTGGAAAAGAACGCAAAATTTTAAGCGCATGTAAATAAGCTGTATATTTGGTATAGAAGGGATCCAAAGATATGTTTATACTAAATCTGTAGATGGTCGGTCATGGTCACATTTAGGATGTAAGACGATCATAATTTGTTTTTGACGTTAATCAAAAAAGCTGATCCACTAGAAGGGATAATAAGTTAGGATGAGAGTTTTAATAATTAGTCAATGCAAATTATTACAAACTCGCGTCTGGTTGTGTTGTTATATCTATGTATGTATGTACATAGACATACATACATAGACATACATACCTAATAAAGAACGCGCAGTCGCAAATTTGATGGCATACGTATATTTATATATACAATAGCGAAATAATTTTCATAATCTTTCCATAAATTGACGTAAAAATCGACAAGCAAACGCAAAGAAAGTCCTCCTTTTTTCGAGTTGGTTAAAATTCCTCCGATCCATATCAAAGAAATAAATAATAATTATATTGGAGACACCAATGGAGGAAAATACAAAAAACTTAGTGATATGTCCAACATTATCTTGTCTTCTGTCTTCCTAGTTCAAAAGTATCTAGAAGTTTCCCCTAGGACTAACTATAATTAGCTCTTATTAGCTGATCGGGTATCAGATAAGTATCTGTTCTGCTCACCTCATAAGCTCGAAGCTGATGCACAAATGGTTCCTAAAGTAGAAGTAGTCCAGCATGTGAATGACGTTGTGCGCCTGCTCCTTGTCCTTCAGCCTCAGGTGGTCCAGAACTCTGACCTCCACCAGAGCCTGGATAAATAGAACAAACGATTTCAAGAACTAGAATTTTATTCATCAATCTAAGTAAGTTATTAAATTAAAACAATTACAAAAAATTACAAAACGATCTCTGTGCCAGCATATGCTGGTAGTGTCTGCCCACCACAAACGCTGGTCTTCCGACAACTATCGGCATTGTCTTCAGTCAAATCGACAACGGTCCGTCCTCTGAGATCATTGTACCATCTCCGAGGGTGACAACATGAGTAAATCTGTTAATTCTTACCTGGTGGTGGAAGCGCTTCTTGTTTCTAATGATCTTGATGGCAACCTGTGTTCCCAACCGGTGGTCCAACGCCCTGATAACCTGCCCGAAGGAACCTTTGCCAATGACCTCAAGGATCTCGTACCGATACGCTATGTGGTCATGGATCGGCTGTGGAGGAGAACCGCAGCTATAATATTTAACAATTACAGAAATACAGACTGTCAAGGATCCATAAGGTTCGAAATAAGCTAAGGCCTGTAGATAGGAAAGTCAAGCAGAAATAAGGCAGTGAATTCCTCTGTCGTTTCCGTCTTTGTCGTGATTCACAGCAATGCCAAGGTCGAAGGAAGCCCGATACCTTCAGTCTCAAGTTCAATAAGGTTAATCTAATTATGCAGTCACATGTGTCCTTATGATGACCATCTAAAAATAAAAGCAGTTTTTCTTCCTTTAACATTATTCTTTTATTTCTCAAATAATGCTGAATTAAAACCTCGCTTGGTTTGGCATTATATCATTATAATGGTAATTTAGAATACTTCTTTTACAAATGGCCGACTGTGAGGACGAGCTTAAAAGGTGCACTCAATGTCAGCCATAGAATTTAATGCTAGAGCATCCGTGTACATTTTAATCATTATAAAGAGCTCACCTTAGTGTAACTCCCGTTCTCATCATCAAACCCGCAGTTGTTTGGATGGTTGGGCTTCGCCAGGACCTTTTCTGCTTCCAGGCCGAGGAACCACACTTCCGGGTACTTGCGGATCTCATTCCTTTCCCACTCTGATAGACGGTCGCCGTACATCTTCAGAGCTTCTGAAATGGAAAAGAAAACTTGATTATTTTAAAGATAATGGTCCAAAACCTACTCGTTAAAAAACACCTGACATGGAAGTAACGTTTTCGTCCCTTCTTTCTACCATATCCATGGAAGCTATAGGTTAGCATTCATTTCAATGAAATATAAAAGAGAATCTAAGTGGAACCCCGAAATAAAATCCCTTGTTTTACTATCACTTTAGTAGATCGTCTTTTATTTAATGCGCCTTTAAAAGTTTAAAGAGCAACCGAGTTGATATCGTTGTTTCAGGGCGACTCTACTATCAGGGTGGCACAGTGCACGGCGAAATTAAACAATATCTCACGAAGGACTAAAACTTTATGTCGTAAGACTTATTTAAGATACCTGCTTACTTATAACATTAAACTATACCTTAACTTTATTCAACGTTTAAGCAGGCATTTAAACATAATACACAGAAGTCAAAATAGAAGGTATTAAAAAGAAACTATTAGCCGACCAAAAGTACATAAATAGCTACCTACATAAGTAAATAATTCATTAGTGAAATTAGTCACACATTTTGGCACCTCAAAGTCTCGGTGGTATGTATTTAGGTTACCTTCTCTTGATAATGTAGGTAGGTACCCAACGTTATAAAAGGCATTGACTCTTTAGCTTATCGAAAAGCTTCAAAGCGAAGTAGGTAACGCATTATTCTGTTGTGTCGGTTCAGACCTTCGTAATACAATGGACTAGCAATATTCGATTGAAATACAATACCCAAGGGACTCAAGGTCTCTGACTGGAAATATCCTGGCAAGGACTCAAAGATACAAAGAATAATTTAGCAGGAACTCTCCTACAAAATTACTCTTTTTACTAGTACATATAGTTCAACAGGAAGGGAATTGTAGTACGACTACGACTCTACCACATCCTATTACACTAATTCTTTGCTTTGGACCATTGTACTTGTACCTATAAGTTTTGAGTTTGCCGAGCTTATTTTTATAAAAATAAACAATTCTAAGAACCACTATTACCTATTGACCCTGACAAAAATCTTCTATCACAGAACCTAACAGCTATAAAGTCAAGTTCTCCGCCCGGTAACGAAATAAATAAAGCCTACAGCAACCCAAGTTTCCATCATTTATGAATGCTGGACAGTTGCGGGGAGGCCTTGCTATTAAGTGCGCCTGTTGACCTACATCTCGGCACTTCTCCAGCTGAGATAAATGTCAGAGCGATAGGTACCTCTATAGTCAGCTGTGAAAATATGTAGGTATACAGAAAAAACGTTATTAATAAGTCGTGGAGCTTTGGGAATAAGCCATATTATTTTACGCGCAAGTTTTCGAACAAACGAACACTCAGAGAATTTTGGCAATGTACAGGCGGTTATGTACACTGACCATCTGATCATTTAAATAATTAAATTAACAAACCATTTACCAAATTTCTCGTCAACGTAAACTTGGCAAGAGAAAGAACTTTTGACTGATACGGCTAAAGATAACGTTATTTGTAGTAATTACTTACACAATTTAACTTATTCTAATAACTTTATAACAAGCTACAAAAAGGCGTCTGACTCAACATCATTAATTAGTTATATAATGAGACTGTTTTTCGGTACTCGTATCTAGACAGCGAACGCTGGACATTCAAGTGGTTAAACTGCAAATAATCTACAGATAGCTCAACTGATCCTTAAACTACCAGTCGAAAGTCTTAAATTATAAATGTGGTAGTATAAAATAATTTCTCAGCTGACGGTACATACCCTTATTTCCTGAGATGGATTGGAAACTGGCTGAAAGATTACTGGTTGCGGATGGAAGGTATTTTTAGAACGAACTTATTTCTAAGGTTGAAGGAGTTACTGTTTGATGGATTGGAAAGTGCCTGGAAGGTTGGTTTCTTATTGGATGGTATTTATAGCCTGAACTTGATTCTAAGGTGAGTTATACACCTCGTTTTGTCTTTGGTGGTTTGGGAATAAAATGTGGTTAATCAAAGTAGTTTGAGTTTTAGTTTTTTTTTTAGTTTGAGTTATTCTACCTCAGGAAGGCGGGTTGTGTGTGTCACCTACATTTTTGATTTCCCTCACTGCGAACAATTTTTTTCAGTTTATTTTCCATGTGTCCATGGAAGTAAAATAAACACAGCAAAAATTAAGATGATCGGCATGGGTTGGCGTAACATTATTTTTTATTAATGGTTTTGGCTTTATTCTGCTTTCTATAAGTAATAAAACTGTAATGGATAAGTCGTTTTTCGCAAATCGTTACGATTTTGTGGAACAACCCACTTTTACATTAGGTGTGCAGCGACCTCTGCCATCGTTGGCCTGAACTACAAGGGCCAGTGTCAATAGAGGTGCGCGAAGAAAAGAAAGAAAAGCTAACTACCTGCCTAAGCGCTTCAAACAGTCTCCGCTAGATGTCGCTAGGAGTTTTCTAAGAGTGCAAAAAGAGACGCAATTCCTAGATCGCGCAAACGCTTGTTTCGATAACAGCTAGCTCATATACGAGTACCCGACATCAACTGTCGGTCGTAAGACCACTGGAGTAAGTGCGCCAGATGGGCGAACTCCAGCACAGGGGAGACCTCCCCCTGATCCCAGTTGGGGGAATCCACCTACCACCCCCAAATTGGTGACCCCGTCGTGCCAGCCGTCGATTACCTCGGACGACTCCTGCCGAAACCCGATGACTGGATTCCTGGACACGATTTCTTCAACAAGCAGCGCAGCACCACTCTTCAGCCAGCAAGGATCATCATCATCAGCAGCCGACATCGTCTCTTCTCTCTCTCTCCCTCAAGCTACCTCCGGACCAGCAACATCGCACCGCACCAGCATCATCCCTCCGCCTCCGCAGTTCCATCGCAGCCGCCCCAGCTTCCTGGTTCTGCAGGCGTCCCCCTCCTCGATAACGCTTCGAGGAGTTCCCCAGCGGCATTATCTGGGCATACAGTCTCGACTCACCGAAGATTCACCCGGAGCACCGCACCCCGCTTAGTCCCGACTCACCGTGGACCGTCTCGACTCACCGCAGACAATAAGCACCGCGCTTCGTCCCGACTCACTGGGACACATCTCGACTCACCGTAGATGACAAGCGCTCTCCCGTCCCCAACCTGCTCGTCGCACCAGTCTCGACTCACTGAAGACTACGACTAGCTAAGATGGACACTGGACATGCTGGTATCAAGGACTTATATCGACCTTCGGTCTGGAAAGGGAGTGATGTAGCGACCTCTGCCATCGTTGGCCTGAACTACAAGGGCCAGTGTCAATAGAGGTGCGCGAAGAAAAGAAAGAAAAGCTAACTACCTGCCTAAGCGCTTCAAACAGTCTCCGCTAGATGTCGCTAGGAGTTTTCTAAGAGTGCAAAAAGAGACGCAATTCCTAGATCGCGCAAACGCTTGTTTCGATAACAGCTAGCTCATATACGAGTACCCGACATCAACTGTCGGTCGTAAGACCACTGGAGTAAGTGCGCCAGATGGGCGAACTCCAACACAGGGGAGACCTCCCCCTGTTCCCAGTTGGGGGATTCCACCATTCTACCCCCAAAGGTGTTTGAGATAGTACTTAATTTTGGACAAAATATCAAATTTTTTCCAAATAGTAACAATTCAATAAAAGTAGGTTGTATAAGGTTGTATACCTAATTTGCGCCAAATTACTTTTCCGTAGCTGTATACCTTTCTATGATTGATTACGCACACTGAAAAAAAAATCATGTATTTTTTATAACAGATTATGTTTTGCGTTAAAGCTTTATTGTAAGTACCTATCTAATACGTAATTATCATTATGTATTGTATTTAGGTTAAGGCAGAGTTGAATTATCTTTAAGACATCAAGAGCCAAACTGTGATCGCTAATTCTTTGTAAATACTGATGTAAGTATGTAAATAATTATTGAAAACAAAAATCGATCACGTTTTATTTATAATCAAACGATTTGAACGATTTGACGACCTCTGTGGCGCGGTGGGCGAAGGTCCGCCTGCGGCGCAGGTGGTTGCGGGTTCGAGTCCCGCCTCCTGACAAATATTTGTACGTTCTGCAATTATTTGCTCACAGAGGTCTGGTCGTTTTCTATGTATAATAAAAATATCTATAAGTATATGTATACTCGTATCAGTTATCTAGTACCCATAACACAAGCTCTGCTTAGGTTGGGGCTACATAATGCCGTGTGAATTGTCCGACATTATTTATTTATTTAATCCTTCTAGAATGGAAGTAGTAATAAAGAATACGAATAATGTTAAAATATATAAAAAAAAAGGTTGTGTAATAAATTCCAATGAACCTTCGTGTTAGTTGCTTTGCTTTAAAATTTGTAGATACAACCTCCAAACTTTTGATTTCCCTGGGGCTTTTTTCAGTATAATTTAGAACAAAATAACGACACTGAAGTAAGCATTCAGATACCACTCACAATATCATCTGTCTATCGGAGGTTCAGGTTCTTACTCCTTTTGTGAAAGAGAATGAAGAAATAAGAAAAAATGCGATAAATCTTCTTTCTATTTTCTTGATGGATCCTTAGGATCAAGGTAATAAAACTACATCAGTCTTAATATATAAAAATCATAATTTAATTTAATATCTTTTCAAATTTACAAATATTACCTATACATTCAATGATCTTTTAGATATTTTCTAACAACAATAATTCATGTCAACGAAACAATTCTCGCTCTGTCTATTCTTTTTGCGATCTTTAGGAAATTACAAGCAACTACCGCAGCTACTTACTTAAAATAGAAAACAATAAGACATTTCCATAGCATCGATAGATTTAAGGCGCATACAGGAACGAATGACCTTGAGCAATTTGGGCGGGGCTATGGTTTCGGCCCGCACCCTTCCGCGCGCCCCCCGCCGCCGGCGCCGCATAGCCAAGAAAATGAAATAGATTTCGCGCGTAAGCCGCAAAAGATAAGTAGAAATCCTTCATGGCCGCGTGGTAAACCAAGCCGGCTGACACGCGATAATTGCGGGTTCAATTCCCACTGCGGGATATTTTTTTACAAATTGTCTATCTTTATTTATGTCTGTGCTGTTCTTGTGAAGCTAAATAAATGTATCTTTGTCTTTAAAATTCTGCAAGTATTTGTTCTTGGTCTGTGAACAGAACTCGGTACTTTAGGTAAGTAATAAGTATGTATGTTACCGCCTTACCGCCTCTTGTTACTAACCGCGCGGCGCGGGGCGTTCGCGTTGTAGGTAATTTCCTTCTAAACTAGCCTATATTCCAATCATTCGAAAGTTTTATGCAAATCAGTTTAGTAGTTAGGTACATGGTAACAAACATTCATACAAGCTTCTCTAATTTTCAATGTTTGTAGGATATCAATGATAGGTAGGTTATACGGGTGGAATAATTTGAAACAATAAATCTCTGAGCTAAAGGAAAAAGGTCATAATGGACCAAGAGAAAAAAATTACCATTACATGGTATTTACATATAGGTTTTTACACCTATTCAAAGAAATGATGCCAGAAATCGGATGTAAAGATTTGATAAAACAGTAAATTTCTAAGCAAGAGGAGAAAGGGCATCCTGGACCAAGAGACAAATTTACTTTTATATAGTAGATTTTTTTTCTTTAATTTTCTTTCTGCTGTTTTTTAGGGGTTTGAAACCGAGGTCAAAACCCTAAAAACCAGCAGAAAGAAAACAAAAGAAAAAAAATCTACGATATATAAATTTTGTCTCTTGGTCCAGGGATCCTTATGACTTTGATTCTGTTTTGTGTTTTGAATCCATAATATTTCAGAAACTACTGCAGCTATTGACTTGAAATTTGAAATAATAATACATTTAGTGCGCCCGTACAGATTTATAGAAAAATAAATAAAAAATTAAAATGAAGATTTTCAGTACAAATTTTGAAATCGAAATTTTAAATGGGACCTACAGAAATTAAGGTGGTATGAAATGAAAGGTACTGATTTGTACATTTCGTTTTGGAAATTTTGATAAATTTTATACTTTTTGAGAAAAAGGTCGAAAAAATTACCATTCCCCCTCCCCCCCCACCTATCTCCGAAGATTGCAGAGCGATCGATGTAAAATGTACCAAGTATTTGAAGATATGGATCTATATTTTACAGGAAAAATATAAAGAAGTCTGTAAAAATAATACTTTTTGAAATATGGTCATCGTAAGTCTATCGTCTTCCTAGGACCTCTACATGGGTTGCTATAGCTAAATCAGTATAAGCACCCGTGCTTCGAGGCAAAAGAAAACAAAATGGCTGCCATTTTGTCATGGAGGTAGAAAAAAATAGGAATAGTGATTTGTCGATAAAATTTACCGTATTTCACCCCCCCCCCCCCCAAAGTCTCCGACACCGGTGACCAGACACATTGTAAATCTATATTTTACAGGAAAAACATAAAAAAAATAAAAATAAAAAATAAGTGCGTTGGTACCAACGCACTTACCTACCCACTAATCTCTGTAGTAACCGCAACCTCCTGCGTTGTAAGCCCACCGCGCCAAGAGGTCGTCAATAAACGTAACAACCAAAACGACAAAAGTTCAAAACCCTCGGCGCGCGAGTTACACTCGCAATTGTCGTACTTGTTTATCTAGAATTCTAGATAATTATGTACAAGTAC
This sequence comes from Eupithecia pulchellata, assembly GCA_963931895.1. Lineage (NCBI taxonomy): Eukaryota > Metazoa > Arthropoda > Insecta > Lepidoptera > Geometridae > Eupithecia > Eupithecia pulchellata. Next base: position 13,738,412 of record OZ007525.1, read on the forward strand.
AAAGGGTGGCGTAGAAAACCGCGAAGAAAACCCGTAAAAAATACTCGTAAATAAAAAATACCCGTAAAAACACGATAAATACCTACCCGTTAAAATAGTAATAATAATTATGAGTTCAGATCGCGTAAGTTTAAAATATCCGAGCTCTAGGAGATGAAAAAAGGCTATGTACCATTTTTACCCAGTCTCCTTTACATTTTGAATCCCATTCCCATTTCATAACAGTAAGTAAGGTGGGGGTGTACCTACCTAGTGCTTCACTTCGGAGAGTCATAGAACTGTTGCAGCCATACTAGAATTCTGAAGACGATCATGAACCGCGTTAGGAAGAATGCCGTACGTACATATTAGCTATCTACCTAAGCGTAATGGATGTTTTACCTGTAGTAAAACATTTTCACTCCAGTTTCAACTTGTCTGGTCACTGTAAATCTATAAATAAATAATAATGTAAGATCAGTAATAAAACAAATAAATGGGTAGGTCTAAGGAGTATTTACTTACATTGTCGTTCATTTGTTCCTACCTAGTTTAGTACCTACCCGATCTCCTAAAATAAATATACAAATATGTAAAATCTACATAAGATTGCTAATAGGTAGTTACAATAGCATAAATTTTCTAAAATAACGAGCTTTCAGAGCTCTGGCTTTCTTCAGCTTACTGATCTTCGGAATTTTCAATATTTTACAAACTGTCTTACACCAAATAAAGCGTCCATGCGCGGATAACTTTGAATAATAAATAAAGCGTCTATGTGCATCAATATAGCATTATAGTAAAAAAGCAAAAGTACGCCTCGCGCTCACCTAGAGCGCGAGGCTGACGAACACAACCTCTCCGTACGACAGTCAGGGTTTCACTGCCGCCCGTCGCCCGCGCAGACTACCTTCAAAGGTTACCGCCCACTAATCATACGCAAAAATTTAAAATAATGATTTTCTATGTGAAAAACCGTCGTATCACAAAATCATACGTTCAGTTTGAAGATAAAGTCTTTGCCGACATGATGGTGAAAAAAAAAGTATAAAATTCTAAGTAGTTTAGAAGTAGATACACTTTTTCAGTCAGAAACAGCTCCACTTTGTGATTTTTTTTCACCAGGTAAACGAGCACGTAGAACATTTTTGTACGTTCACTTTACAGATAAAAGGTCAATGTATAACATATATTTTTTTCAGCCCATAAAATTGACTACTCTAAGAGGAGAAAGCCTCCAAAGAGGAGCAATCAGCTACTGTATGCGCCTTAAAGAAAAAAAAAACGCAAGTGTAAGTAAACGAAATCTTTGTAGTTATCGTACACTATTTAAAAGTCATCGTAAAACCTCAAGCCACTGATGCCCTATTGTGACATTTTATACTAACTTTTATATTATATATTTTATGCTAATCTGTACTTTCGGAACAAGGCTTCGTACACAATTAGTAGGTATTATTAACAAAATTATCAAGCTTATAATTCCTGAAAACGGATATTAGTGCTCCGGAAATGAATGACACAAAATGTGGAGTGAAATGTTCCGTGACCTATTTGATGGATTTTGATGGATCGCTAATCTGCGGGAGCACTTTCTGAAGGTTTTCGATTAGGTACGTACTAGGTCTTATTTAAGCTAACCTGTATGGCAAAGGCTGATAGCTTCCCTATTTCCACTCGTACTTTGATTGAAATGATTTCATCTTTTGGGTAGACCCAGGCAAAACGGGTTATTCCCGCTCGTCCCCACGTTTCGTCAGTTTGTTCGATTTAGGCTACTTTATTATGATAAAATTTTTTCTTTATTTATCCATATAGAATTTGATCAAAAATCACCCTAATGTCGAAAAACCATAAACAAATTACATCAGCATTGGCAACTTTCATAAAGGATGGATAACTTAGAAAATTTTACAAACAAATACCTACCTAGGTATAAAATAAATAAATAAATATGCCGGACAATCCACACAGCATCATCTAGCCCCAAACTAAGCAGAGCTTGTGTTATGGGTACTAGATGACTGATATACATAATACAATATTAATACATATATTATACATAGAAAACGACCAGATCGCCCTGAAGAAATATTTGCAGATCATAGTACAAATATTTGTCCCGAGGCGGGAATCGAACCCGCAACCTCCTGCGTCGCAGGCGGACCTTCGCCCACCGCGCCACAGAGGTCGTGAAGTATAACAAAATCGTCCCCTTCGTCGTTGTTTTAATAGCCTCAAGGTGTTTTTAATAGCCACAAGTGGGTTCTGAGAGCTGTTATCAAGATTTGTAATTAGCGAGAGAGTGCTACAGTCAAGTTGAATTATGCTAATTTGAGGACAGACTGGCCGCTATCTACAACTTTTTAATTAAAAGTAAAAATTAACTAGTCGGTAGGTCGCCTCGAAACTTCGTCCTTTAGGTTATCCCGTGAGAATGTTACATAAACCCTTTAGTTACAGCGTTTTGTAAAAAAGTTTAGAACTAATAACTATTTTACAAAACACTGGAACTAATCCTCAGGTCACTTCGTATTTTGGCGAAGTACAAAATAATTACTACCCTTCCTACCCTTCCTACCATAAACAAGGTACTTATATTTGAACTGAAAACGCCTCAATAATTATTTGAACTAAACTCTATTTTATGAATGAATGAATAAATAAATAAAGAAAATTCGAATTTATTATAGTCAGTGCTTTTTTGTTTCTATTCATGCACAAACTACCGACTAGGAGGGTAAAATGAGCAGATTAGCAATCGCTGGATTAGGTCAGTAACCCATTGCCCTAGCCTTGGCCAGCGGCAGCAAAGAAACGTAGCTCCTGAATGCAGGGAAGCCTTTCAGCTGTTTACTAATTTTATACCCGCCATCATCGTACAAAACGAGTAGGTACGACGCACAAGTTTTCAAGTTTTCCAAAGGAAAGAAAGAGAGATTCATTTATTGGGAGAAATAAAACAGGTAGGCACATATCTTATACCTTATACATTTGACCTACATAAGCTTAACTTGAAAAGTAAAAGTACATTCATGTTATTTTAAATCCAGAACTTTAAATGTCGAATCAGTTGAAGATAACGTTTCAGATAAAGGGGTTACACCGTGTGTACATGTGGTTAAACACCATTAATACAAATAAAAGCAGAGCATGGTGAAAATTATGTTCACAATGTTTCTATGGAAAATTCATCCGTCGCCGGAGGATTTGAGTATTGGAGTGGAGTATTAAACAATTATAATTAGTGTGGTTTTACAAGATTTGTCTCTGATTGAATAAATTTGCCTTATAGTTAAACGAAAAGCCCTGATTACAAAATGCACTGCAGGTATTTCACAGTTCGAAACTCCAATTAATGATGCAACTTCACGTCAGAGCAGGCACTCGAGTCACTCGACTAATAAAATTCCCGGTTACGGTTAGTGTGGAGTTGCCTGCGAACTGCAAACTTTGTGTGATGATGTTGCCAGGCTAGGGGCAAGGCTTATTTTGATAGATGATTTCAATTCTCTCTACTAATAAATGAAACAGAATCCTCGCCTACCAATACTTATCCATACTAAATTTGTTTCATTCAGAAACCATGAACTTACCTCCGATTTTGTTGCTCGATAGTTTTTGTATGGCATTTGGTACAGCGCTTGCACCTTAACCCGTAACACCCTTAACCTTGCGGATAATAATATAGAACTACGCAAACCGTAGCGTTTGTACTACGAGTATATAAGTATTCTGCGACCGTAGGCAACTTTAAAATGGAAAGTCTCGATGACGACTCGGTACTTACTACTGAGTTACCCGTAAAAACCCGGCTGTTACACCCCCCCCCCCCCCCCCGTGCGTCGTGCATGCGAATCGCGTTGGTTCTTCGCCTGACCTCTCCCCCGTCGTGTCGGTCCCGGTATCGAAAGTGCTACATGTGTTTACGCACACACATTGTTTTTTGAGACTGCCGTCTCAGTTAGGACTAAAACCCTGACGGGCACTACTATTCTTAATTGGTATAGGCACAATAGGTTGCTGAAAGTTCGAGCTCTGACGAGACCAACAACGCCATGAAGTTAGCTGGCAGTGGCCACCGCAAGGTAGACAAAGTTAGCAATATGCAGATTGTTGAGGCGAGAGTGGGAGAACTCTCGCTCACTCAATTTGCAATTTGAACTTTGTTTATTGTGCTTGTTGAATGCAAAGATGAACTATAAGGAACTTATATTAATGAATAGTTTCAGGGGAATGCCGGATCAAATGGTAACTGACTTGCAAAATGAAAGGACGAAAGCAAGTTTCCCTTATATGTTTTGTCCCAAAATTTGAGCAATGATAAGAAATATACCATTCGATTCCTCTCAAAATTTTGCGGAACCCTGCAGTTTTAGTTGATCCGTGTTTGTCTTATATAGTGGTTGTTGCAATTTTTTTTTTTAATTGGCAAAATATTTTCCGTTCTTTCGGTTTATTCATTTTTCATAGCAAAGGTCGGCGCGTCGGTCGGGGTGACGTTCTACTTTGGTGAAAATAGGTTAGTTCCAGAATTATCAACCAACCTCTTTTCGTACCTCTTTTCGTTCTTTAATGTTCACAGTAGGCCGAAAGCACATGAGTCATTATTAGTAGGTACAAGAAGGTTAAGCTAATGCCCGAGGTAATAAAATAGGTTACATTTATCGACCTTTTTAATGTAATCTTAGACCACTAGCAACTCACCTCTGCTTTGCACGGGTAGAAGATCAGTTTAGAAATAACTACCTTCGTAATTCTGTGCTTGAAATGCTTGAAATATTATAGGTTATTTCTGCAGAAAATTCAATAAATTACCGACGTATAGTTTCCACTCGTACACTTTCCTAATAAACCACTTTGTCCATTAATGTTAACTGTATTAAAATTGGTTTGGTAGGTACCTAATGTTTCTATTCAGTCAGTGAATTTCCCAAGAGCCGACTAACCTACCAGCCTAATCTGCTGCAGCGGACTATTACATTATACAGCCTCTGGACATAGGCCTCGACTAATAAAAAAATATTAAATGCTGAATCAGCAGAATAGTAAACCCCGAAACAGAACTGACCTGCAGGAGTGAGGGGCCTGGCGCGAGAGACAGGAGTCTGCGGGGGGTTGTGGTTGTCATCTCGCGGGGGGCTGACCGCGGCCCCCTCGTTGTTGTTGCTGGGGGGCCCAGGGCCCTCGCCCGATCCCGCCTCCAGCTGCAGCTGAAACAATACAAGACCGGTCATCACATGATAAAGGGCCAACACGATTTTTCGTGTTCGTATCGGTCAAATGGTGCACTCTACCACAACGAGATAGAGCACCAATTTGCACAAAAGAATGAAACGAAACAATCGATTGCGTATTTTGGAGTATTAGAATAGGAGGGCCTCTGATTCGAAAATTATGAACTAATTTTTCCATATAATAAGGTCGAGGTAACTTTACCTATTCCAGAAATATTTTAGAATAACACTTTACTGTACCAACTTAGTACTTATTATATCTGTTTCAACTTAATAAACGCTCAGAAATTAAACTAATAGAAAGCATGAAACTATTTAAAAAGCTAGTACCTACCTACATCAATGCTCGTTTTTCATCTCAAGATCACGAACAAATACTGCTGTAGCTCGTAGCACCGACAACATGACGTAGCTCTTTTACGCAACACCGTAGCATCATCATTGCGAAAGACCGTAACACTACTACGTAACGCACTACGTAGCTGCTAAAATAAGCATAAAAGGCTACCTAATACATTTTATACACCGTATTTGCCCTTTGCATCAGACACAAAAATCAGCCCATTTTGAATTTCAGCGTCACTCTTCATTGCCATAAAAGCATATCGCATTTAAATACCATTGTTAATTTGTTGTTTATTGTTTAATGGTGGCGTTATGGTTGCGGTTTCATAAAAGCTTACCTATTTTATTTTATGAGATGATATAATTTAAAACGCTACCGGACATGCCCTGCCAGGTTGAACTCACTGAACAGACGTGGGATAAAATTAAATGTTACGGGTAAATGTCATTGTGCTGCAATTTTGGTGGCTGAAAATTTGCGCTATTTTTATTTTATGCTAAGTTTTAACATAGTTTAAACTCTTATTAATCCTGTAGATACAAAGAGAACCTGCAAAAAAAAAACTTTTTAGTTTTTTTCATCTTTTCATAAAAACTAAAGTTAAGTATGTATGTACTATTATTATTATTATAGGACTACCACTTGGAATCAACCAACGGCCAGATCCAAAAGGCGTTATATATATATTGTGCAACTTTGTTAACTCTCATTTTCTTGTATTTTGTATTTTCTTCGTGAGGAATAATGTGTTGTATTGTATGTTTTTCCGAATACAACATTGCATGCAAATCTGTACAAAAAAACTACTAGCCTGTACAGTACAAAACTTGTAATTTTTACTGGTTCGCAGTTTTTAAAGTTTCTAAGAAAGACTCGTTGGAAACTTGCTTAAAAATCCCACCGTTCTATCTGCTCTGAAAAGAGCTTCGTTACGAACTGTATGTTTATTATGTTCCCTTGAAATCAATCAGCAGCCACGACATACAATTATAAAGCAACCGTCATGTTACTGAATTTACGGTAGGTAACTAACGCAATTCCGACACCAATGAACTCTCATCCCTCGATTCGACCTGGAACCCGATCACTTAAGGTAATTGCTACATATAGTTACTACCTCCTACATAGGCAGGCTATGCGGGGTAGAACTTGAGACAAGATGCTCTACCAATAACAAATCTACCTCTGCCGGCAAACCATTACTTGCCGCTTATAATTTTCTACGATAGGAAATTAATTCAAATTAAGATGAATTAAAGGTCATATAAGAATCGTTAAGTATATTAACATTATGGTGTCTTTATCGACCTACATAAAAGTTTATGACACTACCACCTATTAGGGATATTGGCAGAGCTGTCAAATAGTCGTTAAGCCGTTACTGTAAAACAAAACGGCTCCATTCTTCGTCATGATACAACCGGATGAAAATACAGCTCTATGACAAGGTTGTTGGAAGAGTTATTCAGAAATAACAATAGTGATAATTTGGCCATGTCCAGCGAGAAATTATCATACGTAAAAAAGTCGAAATATATTTGGTATACCTATTATTATTATTTATTATCTATACTAATATTATAAAGAGGAAAGATTTGATTGTTTGTTTGTTTGAATTGAATAGGCTCCAAAACTATTGGGCCGATTTGAAAATTATTTCGCCATCAGAATCCAAAATTTTCCTTGATGAACATAGGCTATAGTATATATTTTCAAAAATGTTAGGGTTCCGTATGAAAAATTAAATTTTTGTTAAATACCCGTGCGAAGCCGGGGCGGACCGCTAGTATATGATAAAAGAAAAAGCGACCAAAGCCTAAAACTGAAAAACCATTACTAGGTCAATCGCGCAATATCAACCAATTACGCTGCCAAACAGACTAAACATCTATAAAGGGAATTTACGATGAATCGTGTTCTACCCTACAATTTAATTAGGATGCCGTGACGTAAAGGGATGATCGAATGGGTCTGAGTTTGATGATATCCCAAAATACAAATTAAAGATGGCGGGTGTTTTGTATGTGAAAGTGTTTTGAAAAGGAGTCAACTATTCACTCAGTTGATTTCATGACTAACACAACATAAACAAAACTTGGTTTTAGAAGTTTTTAAGTTCAACGGCAACATAGCTGCTCCGTGCTCAGATACCTCAGATACCTAACTTTGTAGTAAGTAATTAAAGTTTATTCGCGTGAGTTCCGCGAGACGCTTTAAAATGTATTAGGTAGAAATCACTTAATACGAAATAATCAATTTCTCGCAACACTCTCGTTTGCTCTCAGTATTACGCAGTAAAATAAAACAGAAAAGTTCATGGCTATATTCCCCATCCGAAGCGAGGCATTTCAGGAAAATAGCAGTTATTTCCCCGAAGTGTGCGCTGCGTTTGTTGTCGTTATGAAATATAGACGTGGCGCGAAACGGGATAATAGGGCTTTCCTTGTCTTGACATGTCTGGCTTTATGTTGTCGCGTGCAATGCGTGTTAAGATATGATATAGAATAGAATTTAAAATTACTTTATTGCACCTTCAAAACAGTTAAAGGTTACAATTATACACGATATTTTAATTTCATACCATCTACAGCCTATACTGGTCCAAGCTGGACAAAGGCCTCCCGCTGTTACGTACCTATGCTAATATAATATTATAACGATGGCTTTTATTATATGGATGGCAGTGTCCATAATCCCCATGTTCCACAAGGTTTACGGGTTGGGGGCCGTATTTCTCGTATATCTTATCAAATATTGTAAGACAATAACCGATAACAGATGACTTAATGTTACAAACTACATGAGGTAGATAATATTTGCAAATATTATGCGGTTTTAGGGGTGAACTTTGTTCTCAGTGTTTCTCACATTCGGGTAGGCCTGTTTTGAGAGACCTTCTTGCTATTATTGTCTTATTCATTTTAAGTTTACATACCTACATACAAGAAAATCTAGTCCCTACTGTATAACCCAGTACCTATAGGATCTTATTATAGACGAAACTCAAGCAAAACAAATAAAAGTTAATAATTTAACTATCAATTCCGAAGACCTATAAATAACCTGAAAAGGGATCAGTATATTTTTGTCAAGGCATAAATATTAAACGAATTTCTTGAAACGTAATACTGCAATCATCCGTGCAAATATGAACTTACAAACTTCGGTTTCATATTTTTGGCCTAGTTACCATGATATTCTACCTATTGAGTTAGGTATAATTTGCGCACGTTGAGATTGGTACGGAACCTTGTCACAAGAGTCTTGTATGGTCTGAAGGATGCACTTTGATTTTGATGAAATACATATGTATAATACGTCACGACAAAATAATAATATTCAGATTTCAATCATGTCAATGAAACTGATATTAAAAAAGCTTTTAATCTATTGAATGTAAAAAAAACTGCAGATCTCTGGGGCGTTTCTGTTAGACTTATTAAACCATTGATTGATACACTTGCACCAGATCTAGCTTTTATATTCAATGAATCTATTGACTGTGGTGTATTTCCTGATCTAATGAAGCATAGTAAAATAATTCCATTGTTTAAATCAGGTAGTAGGTCTGACCCCACTAACTTTAGACCAATATCAGTATTGCCAACGTTCAGCAAAGTTTTTGAAAAACTTATTTTACATCAATTGCTAAGGCATTTCGATGGCAATGACCTGCTTCACTGTAAGCAATTTGGGTTTACTCGCGGCAGGTCTACCACTGATGCTGGTGTAGAGTTGGTATCGCATATTTTTGATGCTTGGGAGAAGTCGCAAGATGCTTTAGGCGTTTTTTGCGACTTGTCAAAAGCATTTGATTGTGTACACCATGTAACATTAATCAGGAAACTACATCATTATGGAATAAAAGACAACTCTTTGGATCTTCTTACTTCATACTTGTGTGACAGGATACAAAGAGTTGACATTAATGGGGAACGTTCTTCGGGATCTGTAGTTACAATGGGTGTACCGCAGGGGTCTATCCTCGGTCCTTTCCTATTTCTTGTTTATATTAACGACCTCCCTCATCTCGTTAAGAATAATCACGAGATTGTATTGTTTGCTGATGATACTTCACTAATTTTTAAAATGAAACGTCATAACACAAATTTCGACGATGTGAATAATGCAATCTCAAAAGTAGTCAATTGGTTTAGTGTCAATAATCTTCTGCTTAATGAAACCAAAACGAAATGTATTAGATTTATTCTACCCAATGTAAAACAAGTTAAGGCCGATGTAAAGGTAAAAGAGGAATCTTTAGAAATAGTAGAAAGTACTGTATTTTTAGGAATAACTTTAGATAGTAAACTTCAATGGGGCTCACACATAGATAAGCTATCGAAGAGACTTAGTTCTGCAGCGTATGCAGTCAAAAAAATCCGTCATCTTACAGACGTTGATACTTCTAGACTAGTCTATTTCAGCTACTTCCATAGTATTATGTCTTATGGCATACTGCTGTGGGGGAACGCTGCAGATGTTAACACCATATTTGTGCTGCAGAAGAGGGCTATTCGTGCAATCTATAATATGGGTCCCAGAGAATCCTTGCGTGAAAAATTCAAAGAAATAAACATAATGACAGTAACATGTCAATATATTTATGAAAATTTGTTGTACACTCATAAAAATATCAATAAGTTCATTAAAAATAGCGATATACATAATTTAAATACTAGAAATAAGAACAAACTGGCTGTGCCCACTACTAGGCTACGTAAGATTAATGTATCTTTTAAAGGGCAATGTATACGCTTCTACAACAAAATTCCAAGTGAGTTGCAAAAATTATCTATAAATAAATTCAAACGGATTGTCAAAAATATACTTTGTAAAAAAGCTTACTATAAAATATCAGATTATCTAGACGACAAAAAAGTTTGGTACGAGTTATGCTCCAACTCTAAAACTAACAATCTAACAAGGTAAAGGTTTCTTGTTCGCTTCTTTACTTTACCTAAAAAAGATTGAAGTGAACAATTAATCAAAGTGATCACTTTATTTCCCATTTTTATTTCTTATTTAACTTGTATTTTGTGACGTGTCCAAGAGTCCTGTAAGGTCTAAAGGAAATAAAGCACTTTGATTTTGATTTTGATTTTGATTTTGAATAAGTAAGACAAGACAGCTTTACCCGGTTAAAAAGCGAGCAGAACCGATAATAATATTAAAGGATAAATATCGTTTGGAACATTATTATAAGTAAAATCTTCAGGTCAAACCATCGCGTGAGTGGAATCGCATGCAGTTCTAATTATAACAACATAATTTTGAATCTCCGTCCCCGTTCAAGTCTACTCCGTAAAAATGATAACGATGTATCGCTTCAACAAAGAAACGATTGACATTTTGTTGAAAACAGTTTCAGATTCAATAACCTTATTCCTTTAGGCTTTAGGCTTAATTTCATACAGTTAATTATTATAAAAAATAAATAATTAGTTATTGATTTCTTTTCACTTAATTTTTTTTGTCCACTTGTGAAAGAAGTGAAAAAGAAAGAGCCAAGCGACCTCTGAAAAACGATCATATGGAACTGTTGTAAATGTCGAATTTGACACGGAAGCAATATTGGATTAGCAGTCTCTTTCTCACAATAGTGGTTTAACGTTAGGAAAAATCAATACACACTCTTTTTATCAGCGCCCTCTTCCTGGTTCCATTGTCACGGATGCCCATTCTATTCAACGAGTTTGTTTACATGTCAGGAGAAGTCATTGTGAGATTTTTATGTTTTGCCCGTGTTTTCGACTTATTTATTGAGCAAAACTGTAATATAAATTGAAAATCATATAGAAGAGGTACCATGAAGTGTTCTGTAGCAGGCTGAGGCCTATGCCAAAGCAAAAACAGGCCGAATCTAACCTTACACCGGTAAGTGGCTAACATTTCGTTAAATTGGTGTCTATTACATTGTATTTTGATATAAAGTGTGTAATTACCTATTATTTTGAATCATCTTTATTGTGAGCTGTAGAAACCCGCAATATTCTCAATATTTCATTCACATCGCAGACATAAAAACCGGTGCTAGTGTTGAACATCATCGAACATCGAACGTTATCGATAAATTAAGTAAGGTCAGTATGGGTACCTAAGTGTAACTATTGGGCAAGTGTAGAGGACTTTTTTATTACGAAAACCATTTGAAAACCATTTTTGGATTCAAAATAAACTTTGACAAAAATATGACACACTGCCCCGTGTTGACCTTAGAGGTGCAAGTCCATCTTAACGGACTTGAACCTCTCCACACAAGACCACCGGACACAAAACCACTGATGAAGTGTTGACCTTAATAAGTTACGTATTTTTTCTTGTTTTAGTTTACCAAGAAACGAAAGCCGGCGGAGGGAATCGTAAGAAAATATTGGCTTAGAAAATATCCGGCCAGGAACTCAAGACATTCATGTTTGCACATCGCACTTTGAAGAGAGTGCATTCAAATCATAAAAGCTTCCAAAACGTCAGGTTATAACAAAATACAAAATATATGCGATCAATACAGTTAATACAGTGTTTTATTACATATCCTGCTCCTGCTTCACCTCCAGTAAACTCTCGGATCCAGCTCCAATTCCGAAAATGAGGGTTTCCTTCGATTTCTCCGGGATCCCACCATCAGATCCTGACTTGGTTCCAATGGGAACACCTCAGAAATGCGCTCTTCATAACATAGTATCGAGAATCACTATGCACTTGATATTAATTTAATTTTAGCAGTACTACTAAAGCTTGAGACAACTTGCCAGTTTTACGCTCGGGACCGAAGTGGCCGCTTTTTAGCTGGTGATTTTCCATCATAGCTCGTTGGCGGCAAATATCGCAACTTCCACGCGATTGGACGTGCCTCTTATTGGCTAGCGAGTCTCGTCCAATCGTGTTTTACAAAAATGGTGTTGCCAGGCGCTATTAGTGTTACCAAACTAACTGAAGTAATACTTGACAACTTCAAAAACGATGACAGGTGCCTATAATTATTGGCCATGTACCAAAAGTCACGACAATAGTATAAAACAAAGTCGCATCCCGCTGTCTGTCTGTCCTTCCCTATGTATGCTTAAATCATTAAAACTACGCAACAGATTTGGATGCGGTTGTTTGAAATAGATAGAGTGATTCAAGAGGTAGGTTTACATGTATAATACATGCATAATATAGTAGAGGAACACTGACAATTTAAGAGGTTTCCGTGCAAAGCCGGGGTCGCTGAATCGCTGAAAAATTTAAATTTATTTTCCCGTCGCCTATAAGTAAGTTCGTTCTGACCTTACTTTACAGTGGCGCTAACTGGTGAGTACAAAAACGGTAGCCCTCATTGATACAAAAAAATATACAGTTGAACATAGAACCTTTCCTTTTTTGATGTCGATTAAAATGACCAGCTCGTCCATCGATATAATGTTATCGACTAGACGAACAAGTGAACATCCCTAATCCGCCATGTTGTTCTACCGATTTGTTTACATAGGTATCCAAGGAAAGTACATGCTTAGGGCACTTCCATAGACAATCGTTTTTCTGAGCAAGCGACAGATCCCTTATCCCTTACAAACGATTTCATTATGTCAATGTCAATTTGATATCTTGACAGCTCTGCCGTTTCCGTTATCTTTTTTGGATTAGTCTATATTATAAATAAGTTCTAGTTATTTTTCACACAGAAATACACAACCCTTAATTTAATCATTAGCCCAGTAGCACAGTTCAGATTCAGCACAGTTCACAACATTAAAAAAATATAACCAAGCGAGTTGAGCTACCTGTAGATTGTTTACAACATAATGTGGTAAGTACCTAAATAATGTGATTTATGTCAACGTTTGTTCAATTGTAAATCCTTGCTCTTATTTCTATTTCTATCTAAATATAAAATTTAAACTGATAATTACATCAAAACAGTATTACTTACCTATAGCTAAACTTAATGGTACCTAGATAAAACAATGCAATATGATATTATATTATATGCTCATACCTAGGTGTTTTTGAAACATGCAATTAAAAGTGAGATTGGAAATATGTGTGTGATTTAGAATTTACATTATATAATTACGTGTATGGTGTACAGTATTTTAATATCTACCTACTTATCATATGTTCCACTTCATCATACTCGTAGTTAAGGTCGTTCAACCACTCTATTACTCGTAATGCTTTTCCGATGTCTCTATTGCTACTGTTGGCAAGTAGGTATTTCATGGACCAAAGTATATCCCACCTATCTATATACCAATATATTATATGTTCTGGAGTACCTACTAAAAGAATTGACACCAATATAAGAGCAAACAATTTATTTGGTACTAAAAATAGTCAAGAAAGCTATGTAGGTTACATATTGTACATTATAGTAGTCACCGCTCCAATCATGGCCGTTGCCCGCTATTTTAGTAAAAGTCGACGTATTTTTGCAAAGGACTAGCGAAATTTCACTGAACTCAAAACGTGAAAACTTTTCGCAAAACCTTTTTGCAAATGATCGTAGAGTTTTCGTAGCAATGCTACGAACTCTACGAATGTGCTACGAATTCATTACGTCACTATACGAATGTAGAAAAAGCGCTTCGGGGCGTAGTAGAATTTTATTCCATAACATTTCAGTGCTCTTTAAAAAGTCTAGCAAGTAAAAGTAGGTAACTGTGTAGCGGAGTTTATAGTAAATAATAAAAAAAAAAGAACTCAACTGTTCCAACTGTAAATACTAGCTTTTATTTAGTTAGATAATTGTAATTTTTTTTTGTAAATACAGCCAAATTTTTGCCCTTTTCATAAAAAAAATCGACCTCTAATGTAACCCATGGAGACGTGTGTCGAATATTGGTGAGATGCATTGAATAGTGTCGAATGTAGGTGAGTACACAACTATTGAATGTTCTTTACAATTCGTTACAAGCGACTGGCGAACAGCTGGGGGTGCAGCTTAGAATGTGCCGTCCGACGACTCGTTACAAAAATGTTCTTTGGAAAACGCCCTGGTCTATATGGCTCTTTTACTCTAGGAAATGCAAAATGTTCTTGTCTTTAAATGATTATAAATTGCCATAAAATTATAAAACCTTTGGTAACAAACAAATTTACAATGAAATAACCAATTTAGAAATAGTATTTTTAATTGAAACAAGTGTAAACTGCAGACTGTGGCAAACAAATATAAATCACATAGTTTTGATGTAGATAGGCAAACCAAACATGTATTTGACGCATTTTGTAATTTTCCCTTTTTCCACATGTGGACAAAAAATTATAACTTTACTTTATAACATTTTAAAGTGCTTTATTTCTTTAAGACCTGACAGAACTCTTTGACATGAAACAAATTAATAGATTTTGGTCCAGAAATATCAATCTTTTTTCGTAACCATACAGAAATCTGAAAACCCTAGCTTGATGACGGGAAGATACGTCCTAATATTATAATTGCATAATAATAATACTATATTTATAGATTGCAATTAAAATCGATCCCTCCTCTCTCAAAACAAATGCAAAATAACTTTATTTCTTTTTCTCTATCAGCTTCTTCGGTATTTTTTGCTGAGCTCTATTCGAAAACAATAGAATATTGCTTGAGTGGCTTCCTACTCGGGTTTCAAGATTGGACTGTACTTATGCGCACACCGACGCATATTTGGACGACTTACAAAGCGATTCGTAAATGACTCAGTAATTTAAACTGAAAATACAAGAAGTACGAATATGTTCATGCAGCTTTGTTTATTTACAATCTTTATTTAAGAAAAGTAAAAAATTAATAAAAGTTAATAAAATACATAGTATTTTCAATTAATATAATTGACGAGAACCTTGCATTTCAATGGATTTTGAGAACTGCAGACGCATTCTGTAAACTCATTTCGAACGATAAAATCCTATAAAATCGAACTCACTTGTCAAATAAACAACGAAACACTTATTATTAGTAAAGTCACTTGAGTGAATTCGAGTTCGAATTTGAACGTTTACAGAATGCGCTTGCTTAGCCTGTATAGTTAAGACAGACAGATGGTGTCCGACCATATTGAATCTTTTTATGGCAACACTAAGAAGCCTATAAGCACTTGCCCACATCGACAATATGTAACGCTTCCATAACTTGACCTTCACCATGAACACGTTACTGGCATTTTATTTATTTCTAGAATGTAGTACTTACATCAAAATTTTACCTCTTAGAATCGGAATAGGCTTACTGGCCAGTATTTTTTTTCTTATTAAAAGTGTTCTTGCTTATTAGTTTTTTTTTAGCAATGGCGGTCGCGGCAATAGACCGAACTCTCCAACTCTACCCGTGAATGTCGTAAGAGTTGACTTTAAGAACGTATCAAAGGAAATCAGCAGCCTAATTCATTAACCTCTACAATGATCACCAACCTACCTGCAAGCGTGGCGATTATAACAATACACCCCTTGTTTGGGGGTCATCTGTGTTGCTTAGTATTCGTTATGAAAGTTCGAGGGAGAGTTTTTCCTAAAACGATATTTAATTTTCTGTGCTTTCAAATCTGTTTTTTTAAGTAAGCATCGGGAGTGAGGGCCTGATAGGATTTTTGACAGGTTTCAAAGGATTCTTTACGAATGGCATCATTCCATTCGCAATTCCGCTCCCGATACCGTTATTAAATAATAATTCTAACGCAATATTATTGCAGATGAACACCAACATAAGTAACTGCTAAAATCACAAGTCAAAAGTACTCGTATCATAACATCACAAAAGATAATAGGTAAATAAACTGCGTACAGAAACACCGACACCCGTCAGGATGTGTGAACGCCACATAATCCGCGCGAGAGGCCAATTCCTCGCTGTTATTGCTTATTGACCATTTTCCTCACAAAGCCGAGTTATTGAACTGTAATGTGGTGGAAACGAACTTTATTCACAGACACAAAAAACTTTTAGGCCTTTCATTGAATTATGAACATGGATGGATAATTTAAATACAATTAAGTTAAATTTAATTCGGAGGTCCATAACTTAAGAGCAGTTTGAATAATGGTATCTTTTTACAAACAGTAACTAAACAAAATTCAATAATATATACGGTTTACTTGCAACGTCACAAAATCAATAAAACTGTTATTTATGGCACTCAGAATTTTCATTTTCTTCTGTATCTTGTCTAAGTGCTAATTTTGTAAGCCTAAAGAAATAAAGTTATTGAAATCTGAACTCTGAAATCTAACCTACTATCAAAAATAATCGACACGGAAGGTATTGTCATGTGTACCTACCTAAATATAAAACTAGACAGTGGTTAGTTAAAAAATTATCATAAAGTCCATCGCAAGAGTAGAAACCCATGAAATCAATAATGGTAAAGCGTTTATGGTCGCATACCTACTATGCAAATGCCTACTAATTACACATGCAACCAAAACCAGATAGCCTCACTGCATTGCATGCAGTGTAGGTACGTAGGAACCTATAGCTCGGTTCCTAGTTGGTAAAACTCGGTACTAGGCATTATTCGTATTGCATAAATTCACCACAAACACATAGGTGTCCATTAAGGGCTATAAAACGTCATAAGACACATCTCCAGACTTACAGTAGGTCGCGTTGGCTGGCTGTCGACACCCATGCTTGTGGACAGGATGTTGTTACATGGTACACTGGTAATGTTATTCAGGGTTGGTGTCAGGGTTTCAGGAGTTCAGCCTCGGGGCTGGAGCACGGATACGTCCATCGTCGCCGCGGCGGCAGGGTCGACTGGAGGGATGGACTGTCGAGAGTGTTGGAAGTTATCGATAGTTTTGCATCGAGCTTTTCAGACTGCGAGTGAACTGGCCGAGTGTTTTGATGTAGAAGCGCGTAGAGCTTGTGCTACGCCGTAGCAGTTTAGTTGTTAAGGTAGGTTATAAATGAAACATTTTTGGGCACTTAGTATTTTAGAAATATTTTTTTGGTTTCTTCAATACAACATGATAACTTAAAAAGGTGATGACTACAGAGTGATCAGATGTTCTTCATTTCGGTAGACCTTGTGCTATGACGTACCATACTAGCTAAGCTACGTGTAATAGCGCTGTGTTTTGTTAGTATATGTTCTTTATAAATAAGACTACATTATTGATCAAAGTAATTATGTAAAATTTTGATGGATAGTTACATGTGGGCACTAAATTTTATTACAAAAAAAATAACAAAGTCAAAGCTCGCCTTTGTACATATCTTGTATTAGTAAACCATTATGTATAACTTGTGTGTGCAATCAAGAATCTCAGAGTTAATGGTTTAAGAGGCAAATTAAATTGAAGGCAGGGTTCATTTTTGTATTGATAAAACTTCTCCGTGAATTTGAATCTGAAACGGCCCTAATTTCCAGATGTATCGCGACAAGAAAGTAGACCAAATGCAAAGTGTGCAAACCAAAGAAAATAGCATTAATCGATACCGTTTGGATCCCAACACTACCTCTTGATGCTGCGCGCGCCGCAACCCCATGGCCAGCCTCATACCTTCATCTCACCATCACATTCTACATCCATCTCTCCTCCGTTACAACAAGGTTCATTTCACCTTCCACCTTACAAATTTTCAGCACCCCGTTACTTTGAAATAGCACCTTAATTTCTCATATAGATGGTTACTTTTACAACGGTTGGTAATGTCCTTCGAAGCCCAATGCATGTGATTATGATAGACCGAGGTGTAATAGATGTCAAATTATGCGACACGCGTCTGGAGAAACGAAGAATTTTAATTACGAAGAGATTTCCTTGATTAGGATACAAGCTTTTGGTCTAATTAATAAGAAGATAGTTGCTAAAGCAATTAACAAGAAGATAATTGTTAACTTATTAATTGAAAGGTACCTTTCTATTTTAATTAATATGACGCAGCTAGGTTTTACTTTTCAACCGACATCAAGAAAAGCGGAGGTACTATTTTCGGCGTTATGTATATTTTTATTAGTACTAGATATATACATGCTGTGCATGGTTCCAAAGCAAGTAGCCCAAAACCTGAGATGCTAGAGCCCACAAATTCAGGAGGGCTATCATAACAAAACTTGTTATTATTGCTCTTAAATTGTTATTTAAGAATTTATTCCCCAGATCCGCCTTTATTATTGGGAAAACAGATTTTTTTCAGCAAAATGGCTCGACTTGAGGCTGCTTAAACAGAAACACGTGTATGCAAGGTAACTGAACTTAAAGCTCGACGCGGCGCCCTACGGAGCGTTACCCGCTGACCTATCTCAATGGCCTTTTATAACGATGACAGTGACTTCGTAACTACTCGTATTTGAACAACGATAACTGTATCAATCATTCAGATAGAAAAATGTATCATTGGTCAGATAGTAATACTGCTGTAGGCACTGACGGATAATATTGTAAGATTATGGAAATATAGTTCTCGTTAAATAATCTGCGGTAGGTACTAGGTACATAAGTAAGGTTATTTTGCTATTTTTTCACTTTTGGTTTTGAACTGAAGAAAGAGAATTTTGTTCATTTTAACTATGCTCAAATGAGGACGGCGTGATATATAGAATCTGAAAACTGGTTACAATGAAATAAATAAACTTGCTCTCTTGTCGATGGTTAAAAAGAAATACAGATTCTTAGAAATCTACGTAGGTGCATAAAAATAATAGTGTGGTTTTCCCGGAAAAAACATCCTCACGAGAAATCGTAGAAACAAAATATGATTATGTATTGTCTATCCCTCTTATAATATTAACGGAAGCTCAATGAACATTAGCGTGGGTGCCTGTGATCCAACTGAAATGTCAATGGAATCTGTAGGGGCGAACAGATAATGGGCGTACCTAAATGGCAATTACAAAAGTAACTGGGTATATAAAGAAACTTGAAGCTGAAGTAAATTGGGAGATAGACTTCAATTATTTGTAGATTTGGCAGTATTTGTCATCGAGTCTCATCTTATTACCAATGTACTTAAATTAATTGAATGTGGTAGCTATTCCGAAGCTTTGTTTTTAATAGTTTAGAAGTAATCGTTTGACTATTATCTTCCTAATGATAAGATAAGGTATGGTGACCCACGATGACTGTCTAAGTGCTTATTTTGTAAGACGAAAGAAATAAAGTTATTGAAATCTGCAAACTGACGTATCCTGAAGGTATAAAGAACAACTGAGGAGAGCCCTGAGTTTTATTGAGCAATACAGCTTGAACATTCTAGAAACTGCCTAGAGTACATTGAACGGACTTTGTATAGAGCTTTTACCATCCTACAAATGATATGTCTATTATATCATTTGTAGGATGGAGAAAGCTCTATAGAGAATGTGACAAAAGTCTTATGTTTATAGACACAAGTGACGTCCTCGAGTCAGCACTTAATGGAATTGAACTGAGGTGGCGGGTTCCAGACCGTTAGCAGCATTTCCCGGAGGGATTAGAGAGTTACGACCATTTTGAGTTAGTGCTGAAGTGGACGCTTACTTTAAACCTATACCTACCTATTGAATACACGTCTATTCTATTCTCTAGTCGCATTATCTAAATGAACTTTACGATGAACTTAAATTGAACTTTGAAGCTTCTAATTGAAAATAATTATAAATTGCATTTTCCCAACTGTTGACTTCTTATTACTATTTTTAAAAACAGGTTAACAACATTTAGTCCCTTAGTTTTAATTGTTTGTGTGATGTGAATCTATAGATATATAAGAGTATAAACTAGTTGTAATTGTTTTGTTCTGTTAAGTTCCTACTGTAATACTTTGTTAGAGTAAATGTTTTATCTAATTAAAAACAAACATTCCATTAAGAATAAACTCTAATTGTAATTGTTAGTTTGCTGCAATATTTTATTGCTATCTTTTGTGTTTTTTGTAGTCCATTATAATTTGCAAACTTAGTACTAGTTGGTTATAAATATTTATAAAGTTAATTTCAAGGAACCGTACGGTCAGTACCCTTAATACTTTATGTAGGTACGTTTAATACTTAATGTACCTACGCATATGTTACGGTACCCACATCACTTAACAAAGATATCGATCAACTTGCATACAAAGTTAAACAAACTTAGCTTATTAAACATAAAACTTACATCGTATAACAGCATGCTTGTAGGCTGGATCACCTGTTGACGGTCCGCTCTTCTTAAGATATTTCCAGGTAGAACCAACTCTCAGTCTTTAAATCTTTTTCTTCGTAAAGTCCCTTATTTATTGATATATATGATTGCTACTTCCTTGTAGCACAGCACAAACAAACACTCCCTGTTAACTTTTTTTACTGTTTGCACATAATTATGCTGTGCAGTTATTCTATCGTTTTATTGAATATTGGCAATAGTCGCACTGATATTCTTTTGTTTTACAGGAAGTTAGAATAAAAAATAGGAATGTCTGTTCAATTGTTTTCTGTTTGTTGGCTAAATATTCGACGTGCGATTTTGAGAACGGCGCGCTTAGGACTGAAGTATGCCGCCCGCCCTGGAGCTAGGGCGGGGCGCTACGCAGACAACTAATTCAGTTAGCAAAATGTCTTATGACTTGTTTTATAACTTGTTGTGATATTTCGAAACTTTTTAGTTAATATTATGGTCTAGTACTTAAAAGTATTTTTTTAAGAGTTTTACAATAAAACTTTATATTAGGAGCTCTCATTATTTGTTTATTTATACACTACATAAGTATAACTACTGAAATAGATAAGTATAGTTGCAAAGATGTCTAGTTTTTTTTAAAGTTATTTGATATCGGTTTATCTTTAACTAGCGTCCCACTCCGGCTTCGCACGCGTGCAATGCTGATACAAAAACCTTCCTTTTGAATCATTCTATCTATTAAAAAAACCGCATCATAATCCGTTACGTAGTGTTAAAGATCTAAGCATGCATAGGGACAAACAGACAGACAGCGGGAAGCGACTTTGTTTTATACTATGTAGTGATTATTTTTTAATAAATCAGACAAATATTGTAAAGTCTTCATTGAAAAGTCTCTGCTTCAGAAATTAAATTTGTTGTTAAAGTCAACGCTCCACGGGTCTGGGGAGGGCACACCGCACATTGCACACCGATATAGTTCAAGCACCCAAAGGTCAAATAAATACAGTCTACCTAACTTAATCATTGTGTCTATGCGACGTTTTACTATAGGTGGAAGGTATTCCAACAACTATGAGCTCATAGCAAAGACATTTTCCCAAAAAATATGTCTTTGCTATGAGAAAATGTCTTTGGCTCATAGTCGTCTAACATACATATATTTGTTGGGTATTTACTAAAGAACTTAAAAAAAATTATCTCATCTTCCTCATGTAACCAAAAAAAGCTAAAAATTTCTTCGACTTTCTAATGCAATGGTGTTTTTTTCCAAATTGAGCACATCGAAACTTCTTTCATGACTTTTCGATAACTTTCACTATTTCAGACTTTCCCTTAGCAGCCCTGAAAAAAACTCACCCTGTATAAATGATCGAAGTATTCAAAGTCAATTTGCTTCAAAGGAATTATCTAAACTTACTCGTAAATTATCAGTACAGGCAAAGGCAATATAAACATGGTTCAGTTTAATTTTATAGTTTTACTATAAAATATATAATTATACTTGGTGGCCTGGAAGATATCTCTTCTAAGCGAAGCCCATTGTACTTGTCTTATGTAATGTATTTGTTATGTTCTATTTCCGGTGTCAATACATAAAGCATTTTTGTATTTGTATTATATTGTAAATAAATCATCCTACAACCCACACTTATTGATTAAGTTTCCAATTCTGTGTACCTATTCCTTGAAATGTGATTGAATGTTCACTTTAGCTAAAGTCCCATAATAATGCAGATAGGTTAGGTAGATAACCTTCGCTCCACGTAGGTACAGTGCGCGTCAGGATTAAGACAAGGGGTCCATTGTCTACAAAATAGTTTCTACTACTTCTAATTCCCTTTTAACTTATCACAAATTTTCACATGCAAAAATTTATCACGCCGCCGCTCAGGATCGAACCGCTTACCCATAAAACTCAAAGTCTGAAATTCCCAACAATAACATCTATTGTGTCCCACATACATTGTTATATGTGACACGGACTGTACGTAAATAAACTTGTGTTGGTAGACCTCGGACCCCAATTCAATTTCAATTTACTTTTGTTTGTTTGTTGACTTAATTTGATTTAATACAACCTTTGCAAGGTAGTTTCTAGGTATTTGCTCTTTAGAGCTCCATCGTAAGTTATATATTTACTTATTGGAATTTGAACTCTTGTGCCTATTTATTCGTGATTATGAAGAGAGGCTGCTATGGTGAGGATCCACTGGAATCCCATTAGGATTCCGTTAGAACAATCCCATAAGGTCAAAGATTGAGGTAGGCACCTACATTTTTGTGACGTAGGTACCTGTGACGCGACGAGAAAAATGCCGAAAGCGATACAGGCGCTTGTGTAGTTGACTCTTTAGAAACTTAATTGTAGGGCACCTTAAAAAGGCAAAGCAAAGTTCATTTGTCTAAAAACAAATCATTTCGCCGAAAGAAGTTCTAAAAATCTTTCTTTTATCTCTCCTCGTTCCGAATTTCAAACGAAATAATTTTCGTTGGTTGGAGAAATTGTTTGATCTTTTTGAAAGCCGCCTAAAGGGCAATGTCCACTAAAGTGGATCGGAGTGAGATGTTAAATCCTAAATAAAATAAAACTTTTAGACCAAATTCAATAAGCATGAAGTGCTAGACCTCGATTAATCCCCTAAATAATTTTCATTACAATAAAAGCGTGCGAAGCCGTGTCATGCTAAAATAGCATAATAATAAAAAAAAACTTGATACTAGATAATTCACATAGCAGCATCATCCAGCTAGTCCCAAGCAGACCTTGTGCTAGGGTACCTATTAGGTACGAGTTGGTAATAACTATAGATACCTGATTTAGATATAGATAGGTATTATTACATGTCATATTATATGTTATGCTCATGTCAAATTAGATTCCAACTAGATGTAGGAATGCCATCTTAATAGCCTAGCCAGAGAAAATTAATGAGATTGTTGAAAATGTGCTAATTTATTGTAGAGTAGGTATTCGTAGGTTAGTAGCGGGTCACAGACTGATTTCCACGCTCCGGCAGCGATGGTAGGTGAAGTTACAGCAGTTCAGTATTGCAAAGGCGACGACAAGAAGCTGTTTTTCGATTAAGCCTTTCATAAAACAAAAACTTAAATCCAAAATGTAATAAGAACAACACTCAAATGAAAAAAGTAATAAGTCTTACACTAAAATGTAAAAAGTAATAAGTCCAATGTTCAGTCGATGTGCCCGGTCTCGTGTCGACGAAGCCCGCGCCACGCGACCGCCCCGCGCTGATCCAATTTATTTCGAAACGTGAGCGAAAGGATTACACTACGCAGTTGCTTTCTGAGATTTAACGGTCTAAAGCACGCTTGATACGCGTGCTTTGTTGCGGGATGTAGAGTGGTGAACCTAGCCAGGAACTAGGCACTAGAAACACTCTTGATAATGTCTATGAGGGATGAATTTGATTATGTATGATCTGTTAAATTTTAAATTTTTCCTACATCATTTGATATATTTGAACATAATAGATGGTGTCTATTGTCCAACCAACTTGACGCCATAAGTACCTATGAAAATGTCAAATAAAATATGTAGGTAATTCAAAAATTTCATATTTTACCAATTATGAAAAATAGGTAGAGTAAGGGTAGAGTGATCGCAAAACCTACGCTTTGATCTTAGACACAGAAGCAAAAGTGTGCGTGTAGGTACAATCAAAGTTGATTTTCACGAAGCCGCCGCGAAGCATATTCAGAGCAAGAACAAACTAGAATAGAATAAAATAGTTTATTGCAAAAAGAATCATTACAATTCATTACATAGGTAATAATTTGTCTAGCATTATGAAATAATTTACAATATGAAAATTCAAAAATTTCAAATTACATGTAAGGCCTTAATTGCTTAAACTAGACTAAAAGTCTGTGATATAGGAAGCTGTGCTCCCCAAGAATATTAAACTACTATCGTTATGGTGACTCTTTCTTAAGTGTGAAACATTACAAAAAATTTTAAATTCAAAGATTAGGTCACATGAAAATAGATGAAGACATGAAGATAGATTCTTATATTGTTAAAAGATCTGTGTAAAAGAAATTACAAATGTTTGTGTGTCATTAATCATTATAATTAAGTAGATATAGGTATTTGTTTTTCAAAGTAAAATTAAAATTGAAGTTTGGTAATTAAAATATTATAAATTAGACAAAATAAAATCGACTCTATATTCAATTTCAGCTATGTAAGTTAGCAGACGATACAATTTACAAAAAACAGTCCTTAAGAAAAATATGCATCTAAAATCAATTTAAAATTATTTATCAAATTATTATTTTTTATAATTAAATTAAATTATTTTATCATAATCAGTAGGTTCTTCGGTACTGTCATACGAACGGTTTTTAAGTAGGTACTTAACTTATTTTAGTGATGGTAGATTTTAATTGGAAGTACCTACCTAGTTAAGGTCACGTAAACGTTCCCCTTGAAACAGTTTATTGTTTAAATCTCCACCCAGAAACATGGAATCAAAGCTATCAAATCAAAGAATCAATTACCTATACTTACCTGAGTACATGGATATTGGAATTGGAACTTGAACTTTTTTTATAAATAACCAAATTAGATCTAGTATTTACAATTGAAACCATTTGAGCTAACTGCAGACTGTTGCAAAGAAGACAACAGGTAGCTCAATTGATCCTTATCAATACCAGTCGGAAGTGTACCCAAGATGCTAGCTGCATTGCCTTTTTTATCTAAACTCGAGACACGAAAAAGTGTTCTGAGGTGCGCTCAAAATAATGTGGAAAACCCTCCTTTCTCGTCTTTAATTCCGGTATTGCGCAAAATGTACCGTTGCAGAAACTATTGACTTCCGGCATTATTTTATTTTGTAAATTATTTTTCGGCTAGCAACACTATTAATAATGTCAACAAAGAAACGTCAAACAAAAAATCAAAACAAAATGTCAGTTTCGGGCTTGTAGTTTGTAAACAAGGTGTTTCAATTACTGTTTTCAACCGAATCCTGTGAGAATAAAATCAATATTGACCTTCTAACATTAACCCTGTAACCTAATATTAAATGACTCTCGGCCGTAAATACCAGCAATCTTCCGGGTAAATGGTTTCTCTCTCCTTGTGTGAAGGTTCATTAATTGATGCATGATGGGTTCCGAGATAATTATATTTCAGGATTGATTTTTCCCTATTTATAGGAATGCTGGGGAGGTTCGTAAAGGTTATTCTAACCAGTCGAAGGTCGGGAGTCTATCGGGCTGCTCGTCTTCTGTAAGTTTTCCTACAAATATTACTAACAATTTGCTGCCTCCCTGCACTGTTTGTGATTCATTATCACCCTTATTGGGCCATAATAGTGGCATGCTTTGTACTTATGATGAGCAAGTTCCTCTAATTAGTATGTCTCAGACAAAGGCAATTTATCCTGTAGGTACCTAGTGATGAGCAGAGATCAGAATATTAAATATAATAACCACAGTTTGAGTATGGAAGTAATGGAAGTATCATGGGAGGATGGTGTTCCAACGGGAATCCTGGGTTTAATTCAAAAGAAATCATTCAAGTCAATTTCCGTCATAAGCTAAAGATTAACCCGCCATTTGTGACCTATATGTCTGTGAGACCGGGTGGATCGAAAAAGTCGAATAACTTTTTTACCCGTTATCGAATTGACTTGCGATTTCGTGTACTCTCCTGATTTCACGTATACCACCGTTAGTACACTCTGCATTGGCGAGGCTAACGCACATCTATGAGTTTTGACGCCAACCCGGTGCGTGGGACCGGGGTCACAGATTATGTAAGTAAAATTTTCAGAGTTATTTATTTTAATAATCAATTATTTATAAGTATATGTATCTATTTTGGTTTTATTTTATAGTATAGTTATTGTGATTGTTATTATTCCGTAACATATTATCTTTTTGCATATCTTTATAAATATTTCACTCAGTTCATACGTATTTGTTGCTTTATTTCTAATTCTTGTTTTAGCATGTCTTACGAACGTGAGAGCCATCGTTTAGAAGCCCTTATGAAAGAGGAATTAATGTCCGATAAGGAAATTACACAACAATCATAGGATAGTGAAGCTGAAAGTCGGCGAACCAGAAAATCCACTTCCAGATCATATACAAACAGCGAAGAGGATTTGAGTGATCGGGAATCGTTAGATACTAAATAGTCAGGTACGGGTATTCATACGGGCAATAATTCGAACTCAAAAATTTGACGCCGCCATTTCATTGAGAGTTTAGAGAATTGATTGAGAACCTCATATCAGAAAACGACAGATTCAGTTGAACTTGCCTCGACTGATCAGACAAACACTTGGAGAAAGTTCCTGGAACAGCAGATCCTTCAAGCTATGGTCGGTGCTTTGATTGGGGGTGGTTAAACAACTGAAAAACTAGATATATTTGCCACCTTTGCAAGAAATATTTGTGCCTAGAGCATGTAGCTAACATCCTCAAGCTGCTTGGCTCCTGAAGAAGCTCATGATTTTCAAGAAGTTTTTTTATGCTTTTGTGTTTAGTATGGTTACCTTTTTTATTTGCTTTGTTATAGTTCCTATTGTAATAAAACTAACAGAGGCTGATTTAGATAAGAAAATGAGATTTTTGTTAAAAATTTTGATATTTTAAAAGAGCATTAGAAAAAACTTGGTTATTTTTAATGTTTTAAGTACGTAAGCGTAAAGATAACTAAACGATATGTGATTTAAGATATACCATTGCATTATTATAAAAAAACATGCCTTTTTAATATCTGTATAAGTAAAAGTTCCATAAAGTAAAACCATTTAGGAAAATCTCGATTTGAAAAACCCGGTCCGTAAGACCGGCGTCACAAACCACGTAAGTCAAAGTCACGTCACAAATGGCGGGTTAAAAAGACACTATTGCAGTTAATATTGTGTTATGGATTGAGGGCATGACTCTTTTCACAACTTTTTCTCTACTCATGGTTAAGGACATTGCTATCACCACCCTTCTCAAAAATCCACCCTGTATACTTAACTAACAATTAATCATAACTCATTTTAACATAAAATTATGTGTTTACACACATTATATTATTTTTTGAAAAAATTTACTAAAAAAAATTACTATTATGCTTTGCCTTTTTTTGTAGAACAGCATTTTTCAACAGAACTTATATAAATCTAAATCAATCATTGCTATTTAGTATAATATAACTAATTTCCCTCAGCTATCTCTCTGCGATATGATAGAGCCTCCCGACTATGAGGAGGTGGCAGATCGCCTGATGGGAGAGAGAGACCCTCTCTCGTACCCATCAGCCGATATGGAGCTGGTCTGTGTGCCGAGAAGGATCAGGACTCTGACTCATGTACTACCTGATGAAGATCTGTAAGTGATATGACAAATATATAAGTAAATATATACATAAGATAAGACATTTTTAAAAAGGAAATGGAGATGTTTTGTTCTGCAGTGGGATACCACAATCATAAAGTAAGTTTTACACTAAAGAGACAAATGGGTCTGTCTCTAAAACTTTTCTGTGAAAGTTCTTCTACCTTCATTTTATTTACGCGTCCATTTGAGCCTTGACCTGACGGATTAAGCTGCGGCGAAATACGAACTGGTCGTTAGTCCGTGCCTGCTCACACTCTTCATTAATGAAAACCTCCCAAGTATTTCTTTAGTTCGCTCTGGACTTCGCAATCGCGATGCGCCATCACTAAGTGCTTTGTGTAAGTTTAAAGATGAAATAAAAGACTTTATGACTGAAGAACAAGTTCTAGGTAAGAAATCTAAAGCTCTCATCCTCAACTTTAATCATCAAATATATCTCCTCAGTTCAAAAGCCCCGATGTTTGTTCGAGACTGCCTCCGCTGCTACACATCAGACTACACCGTGGTGGAGTACAAGTACCGCGCGTACTCGGGCTCCACCCACGGCCGGGAGCGGCTGGGCGAGCGGCTGGAGAGGCTGCATGCGGCGCCGAGGCACCAGTACGAGGTGGACGAGCCCTGTGCGGTATCCACTGAGGAACTGTCTACAGCACTACAGGTCATTTCAAAATCATAGATATAGTATGCAAACTCCTATGATCTTAAGAGGGACCTTGAATATTACAGAAATAGGTATCTCTGTATTGAGGCATGATTTAATATCTGATATAGTTACATATACCTATGTATATAAG
Organism: Eupithecia pulchellata; assembly: GCA_963931895.1. Taxonomy (NCBI): domain Eukaryota; kingdom Metazoa; phylum Arthropoda; class Insecta; order Lepidoptera; family Geometridae; genus Eupithecia; species Eupithecia pulchellata. The sequence goes on from OZ007525.1 coordinate 13,767,184, forward strand.
TATGCAAACAGGAGTATATTGCTAAGCCTTAGCTCTGTCTATTCTCCATCATAGACTAATATATCTGGGTGTTCTTGTATTTTTCAGTTGCACCTTCATAAACCTTTTGTTGGACAGGTACTCCCTGCATTCGCTCGAATCATACAGATGTTAAAACTTACCGTAATAAAAAATCTATTAGGTTTAGGATACAATCTATTTTCTATCATCGAAAATGATTGGTACCGTTTACAGACAGAATCGCAGCCGTCCAGCGGGCGCCAGTCGGTAGCGTCGATATCCTCGTCCTCGTCCTGCAACGAGACGCTGACGGCGCGCGGCTCCTGGGCCAGCCTGGACCTGCGCAGCTCCTCCTCGGACCCCCTCATCCCGGACCTCTTCGAGAGGAAGCCGCCCGATCAGGTGGACGCTGTTAATGAGACCAGGAGGTTAGTGCAGATTCCAAATGCATATTTCCTAGGTTGAAAATGCAGAGATCTGGTATTTTTATTGAGACCATTGGTTTATGATCGACAGCCTATATCGGTCCACTACTGGACATTGGCCTCCTCTAATGAGCGTTATAGATGGCTTTTTTATCATTTGGCGGTGCCCATAATCCCACGCTGGGCATGCGGGTTGGGGATCGCAGTTCGGTGGAGTTATTCTGCAGAGGGCGCTATTGCCCGCCCCCGGTGTGTTTCCCTAAGTCAGTGGTGAAATTGTACGCCATCACCACAAGGCAAACTTTTTTTGCTGAAATTTAATTGTTGGACTGTGTGTGTGTATTAAAATTAATTTATTAAATTATTGGTTTCGCGTTTAAGAACATGGTCAGCGCATACCTCCAACGTGATTAAGCTCAGTTCGCACTTTCATAAAACGGAAAAGTCAGGTTTTGGATGATGATAACAAATCTATACTAATATTATAAAGAGGAAAGATTTGATTGTTTGTATGTTTGTTTGTTTGTTTGAATTGAATAGGCTCCGAAACTACTGGACCGAGTAAAAAAATTCTTTCACCATTAGAATCCTTAATTTTCCGTGATGAACATAGGCTATATAATATTTTCAAAAAAGTTAGGGATCCGCATGAAAAATTCAATAATTAAACCCATATTCAACCTCTTTTTAGGGTTTTGCCATCGGTTGCAAAACCCTTATGAAATCGCTTTGGGTCTGTTTTGTGTTTTGAATCCTTAATATCTCAGAAACTACTGCAGCTATTGACTTGAAATTTGAAATAATAATACATTTTATGCGCCCGCACATATTTATAGAAAAATAAATGAAAATAAATGAAAAATCAAAATGAAGATTTTCCATACAAATTTTGAAATCGAAATTTTAAATGGAACGTACAAAGTCGAAAGTGGTATCAAATGAAAGGTACTTGTTTGTAGATTTCAAAATAGTTTTTGAAATTTCGGTAGATTTCATACTTTTTAAAATATTTTGAAAATGGTCAAAAAAATGACCGTTCCCCCCCCCTATCTCCGAAGATTGCAGAGCGATCGACGTGATATGTACCAAGTGTTTTTAGGTATTGATCTATATTTTATAGGAAAAATATAGAGAAGTCTGTAAAAATAATGCTTTTTGAAATATGGTCAAAAAAGGGCGGGAAAAATTTCTAAAGGGGTGACTACCCCCCCGAGTTGGGTATCAAATGAAAGGTATTGGTTTGTACATTTCAATGCAGTTTTTGAAATTTCAATAGATTTTATACTTTTTGATATATTTTGAAAAAGGTCGAAAAATTGACCGGTACCCCCCCTCTATCTCCGAAGATTGCAGAACGATCGATTTGATATATACCAAGTTTTTGTAGGTATTGATCTATATTTTACAGGAAAAATATAGAGAAATCTGTAAAAATAATACTTTTTGAAATATGGTCAAAAAAGGGCGGGAAAATTTTCTAAAGGGGTGACTACCCCACCGAGTTGGGTATCATCATACTTTTCGAAATATTTTGAAAAAGGTCGAAAATTTGACCGTTCCCCCCCCCCCTCTATCTCCGAAGATAGCAGAGTGATCTATATAAAATGTACTAAGCGTTTGTAGATATAGGTCTATATTTTACAGGAAAAATATATAGAAGTCTGTAAAAATAATACTTTTCGAAATATGGTCAAAAAACGAATTTTCATACAATGGGGGCTATTTCATTGAGAGCAATATCAAATCAAAGGTATGGATTTCGACAATTCAAAACAGGTTTTAAAAATCGTCTAAGTTTCATACTTAGTGAAATACGTAGAAAAAAGTCGAAAAAATAATTGTAGGTACCAACCCACTTACCTACCCACTAATCTCTGTAGTAACTGTAATAGTAGGGTTCCACAGCGCCACGAAACCGTTGTTCTCAAAATTTTAAAGTCCATACCCAATGTATTCCACTGCGCTCGAAGAATATTTAGATAATAAGATTATTGAATTCATGAATTCCACCGTGCTCCAAAATATGAAAAGCAAAATATGAGAAGAGTAATGTATCCTGGATAATCCACACAACATCATTTAGCGACAAGCTAAGCAAGCTTGTGTAATTCGTACTACTACGATATCTGTTATACTTAATAAAGTATATATAAGTATCACATTAGATGATTTATTTTTGTGTACGTTGAAAAGGACTAGAACACTCGAACAAATAATCTGCAGATCTTACAAATATTAGTCCCGAGGCGGGAATCAAACCGCAACCTCCTGCGTTGTAAGCCCACCGCGCTAACAGGTCGTCAATATACGTACCTACCTAAACGACAAAAGTTCAAAACCCTCGGCGCGCGAGTTACACTCGCACTTGTCGTACTTGTTTTATTATGGCGCGTCAGAATAGAAAAAGAGGTTGTATAGCGCACGGTGCTTGCTTTTTCTCTACGGCCAGTGTCAGTTTTGGAATGTCGAGTCAATGTCAAAAACCCCAATGCTGTTAAAAAAGTAAAGATCCGTATGAAAACTGTGAAACCCATCGTGTTAGTGTGTATAATTTCTGAAATTTTTGTTTAATACCCGTGCGAAGCCGGGGCGGGCCGCTAGTATTGTATAAGCAAAAATTAGGATACGTGCTTTTGATTTGGAGGCTTTAGAAGTGACTGGTTGGACACGGCTTAACCCATGCAAAATACTGAATTACCAAACGCACTAGCGCCGCGTACTTTAATACCTACATTATACTCTCCTGTAGGCCAAGCACGGGCTTTCTTGTCTAAGGTAGAGTAGAGAAAAATTACGTCACTTTGTCATCGAATGCGTGAATTATTAGAAATTAATTTCTTCAACTTCAACAATGTGCGCAATGTATGGCGATGCGATGCCATTATTGTCTATTCTACCCTAGAGAACAATCCCCGTTCTTGGCCTACTGAATACTACTAACATAGACTAAAAACTTTTGACCAACATAACATGGACCTAATGTAATTTTCGTGCTTTCTGAAATAAATGAATTTTATGATTTAAGCTGATGTGTGACTACATATTCTTCACTTTCCCAGATTGGAGAACCGTCAATCCGACCTCCTCGGCCTGTACAGCCCGTACTTGGACGACGAGGAGGACGCGGTGGAGCGCCGCCTCGCCGCAGAGATACCGCAAGAGATGCTGGGGCATCGGATCATGGTCACTTGTCACCAGCTCAAGTTTGTGTTCAAGCTTTAATATCATTTAATGTAGTTTTAATAAATAAAATAAGAGGTATATAACCAAATTAGAACTAGCAGTTACAATTGAAACAATTGAGCTGACTGTTGCAAACAATCTATAGGTAGCTGAACTCATCTATTATGATATTAGCCCCATAATTTAATATTTTTACAAGTCTGTATGCATACTTAATTTCGCAGCACTAAGATAACATTAGGCCTCCCCATTAGGGGAGGCCTATGTCCAGCTGAGGACTATTATAGGCTGGTGATGATGTGATGAAGATAACATTTAATAACTTGTGTAGTGGTACTTATAACTATTATTAACTGTAGACCTAAGGCTGTCTTGTATTTTTCTTTTTAATACATATTCTTATTCTTAATTATGTTTAATAACTGCTGTCTGTATAGCAGTAGGGAAACAACATTCACAAACAGAACTCAGGGCTGAACTAGTCTCTGGTAAAAGATAATTTACAGATCTGCGGCAATCTTTATCAAAGAATTTTAAATTCTATTTAAGGCTAGAACTGGACGTGGAACCTCTCTTTGCGTCGATGGCGCTCTACGACGCGAAAGAGAAGAGGAAGCTCTCTGAAAACTTCTACTTCAATCTCAACTCTGAGAGCACGAAGCAAATGCTCTCCGGGCATATACCCCACGCTGACCTGTCTACGATGAGTCGGAGTGCAGTGTTCGATATCACTAATCCGTCGGCGGATGTGTTCCTGGTGGTGAAGATAGAGAAGGTTCTGCAGGGGGATGTGAATGAATGTGTCGAACCTTATATAAAGGATGATAAGGTTGGTATTAGATGAGGGTACTTTGATTGTGTTTAATATGCTCATTAATAAACAGAAAACCAAAAAATATATTCTAATTAGCCCAGCATGTATAGAACACTCCTTCAGCAATAGCCACTACTTGAGTTCCTTTTAATTCAATAAATGAGAATAAATAATGTAATAAATGAGAAGAAAGTTCTGTAATACACTGAAAGATGACATTTACTCACAAAAAATCAATTCAAATATAATATATTTTAGAGAAGAGACAGAATAAAGCTATAAAACTTAAAAAAGTTTTACCTATCGAGATTCAAAAACAAAAATAGAGGTGAAGATAAAATCAATAAAAACTAAATAAAAAATAACCACGAAAATCAATTATAATAATTTATTGTGCGAAATTAGATTTTTCTAGTTCTTATTTGTAAAATCAGTATCAGTTTCTAATACCCATGCTTAGTTTGGAACTAGACAATGCTGTGTGATTTATTCAGCAATATTTATTTATTTATTAAGCCTAAGAAAGTAGAGTTATTGAAATCTAAAATCTAACCTCTATGACAAGAAACATTAATAAAACCTGCCATTTAATTCCAGAACCGAGAAAAAGTCCGCCTCAGCGCAGCGGCGGCGTGCGAGCGGCTGGGCAAGTTCCGAATGCCCTTCGCCTGGAGCGGCGTCTCTCTACTGCATCTACTGAGCGGATCCGCCAGCTTGGAGCGAGACGCGCCCGCCACGCCCGACCCGGCCAATGCTAGCAACACCAACAGCCTTGGTAAGTCACACGCCCGACCCGGCCAACGCTAGCAACACCAACAGCCTTGGTAAGTCACACGCCCGACCCCGCCAACGCTAGCAACACCAACAGCCTTGGTAAGTCACACGCCCGACCCGGCTAACGCTAGCAACACCAACAGCCTTGGTAAGTCACACGCCCGACCCCGCCAACGCTAGCAACACCAACAGCCTTGGTAAGTCACACGCCCGACCCGGCCAACGCTAGCAACACCAACAGCCTTGGTAAGTCACACGCCCGACCCGGCTAACGCTAGCAACACCAACAGCCTTGGTAAGCCACACGCCCGACCCTGCTAACGCTAGCAACACCAACAGCCTTGGTAAGCCACACGCCCGACCCTGCTAACGCTAGCAACACCAACAGCCTTGGTAAGCCACACGCCCGACCCTGCTAACGCTAGCAACACCAACAGCCTTGGCAAGCCACACGCCCGACCCTGCTAACGCTAGCAACACCAACAGCCTTGGTAAGCCACACGCCCGACCCTGCTAACGCTAGCAACACCAACAGTCTTGGTAACCCACACGCCCGACCCTGCTAACGCTAGCAACACCAACAGCCTTGGTAAGCCACACGCCCGACCCTGCTAACGCTAGCAACACCAACAGCCTTGGTAAGCCACACGCCCGACCCTGCTAACGCTAGCAACACCAACAGCCTTGGTAAGTCACACGCCCGCATATCTCAATGCTTGTTGTCTCATATTTATAATAGCAGTCAAGGTGCTAAAAACTACTTTATCAAACAAATCTCTCAAAGTGCATAAAATTGACCTTAAAAAAATTATTTATGACATTTAAAGTATTAACTCGAAAGAGTTTGCATGCTTTGGAGCTTTGTTTGCCAAGGTAACAGCAGGCAGCTCGTTTAAATAAGAAACAATGTCCTAGGACATATCAAACACATCGGGCGCGTAGAACAATATAATGATTCGATCAATTTCTGTACCTTTAGTATTTGTATACAAACTTGCCAAATATTCGAAACCCACGCGCGAGTCACACAAAAACAATCTATAAAACAATACAAGATTTTTTTAAGTATTTCTTACTTTACAGTTGTAATATTGTTTGCTCCGATGAATAAAATCCTCTACAATAGTGATATTGATCTTATCACTGTAAATCCATGGGCCTTATTGTCTCCACAATAGTGTACGACCATGTGTACCGATGTATTCCAGACCGCAAAGCATCATCCAGCAGCTTAGAGCAGCTGCGGCGTCGCGCGGGCGAGGTGGGCGGCTCGCTCACGCGGCGCGGCTCCGTGGAGCGTCGCCGCGCGCCCTCCGACTTGCAGCACGCGCTCGCAAACTTCAAGCCCATCGTCATCACCGTCACCAGTCTCTTCAAACAGGTCACGTAACAGACTCTACGGCAGATGTTTTAATGTACACCTTGCAGTCTATTTAAGATACCTAAGAAATAACTGTCACAGAGTTTACGGCAGATGTTAAAATGTGAAGACTATGCAGTCTATAAGCTGTTTATTTCCAACTTTTTCGGGGTATTCGAAAGAGTTGAGCTCAGGCTAGGTCCATGTCACCTGAAATAAATGTGGAGGTTGCTGCCCATCTTTATATTGTCGTGTGGTGCCGGCATAGAATTCCACCACCCCCACTCTTCCCGTGGGTGTCGTTAGAGCCGACTAACGGGGGGCGGGCAGCAGCGCCCTCTGTAGAACAACTCCACCGAACTGCGATCCCAACTGTGAAAATGAGTTGGAAGGTGTTTCCTTAGCCGTAACCATGATATGTATTAGGGATTGCTTTCATATTATAGAGCAAAAATATCCCATCACTTACCTATTCAAAAAAAAAAATTGTTTATATCTTTTTTCTAAATAATCTACTATAACCTGCAGGAAACGGACAAACTGCGCGACGAAGACCTGTACAAGTTCCTCGCTGAAATCAAACGGCCGAGCTCCGCGCCCAAGAAGCTGAAATGCATCCCGGGGACGTTGAAGATAGAAGTGTCGCCCTGTCCCGACGAGATCCGGAACGGACTCACTCCGGAACTGGCCAAGCTGAGCCCTTACGGAGGTCTGTAAACGGGATTATTATAGAAAACAAGAATCTTGACGACCTCTGTGGCGCGGTGGGCAAAGGTCCGCCTGCGACGAACGAGGTTGCGGGTTCGATTCCCGCCTCGGGACAAAGATTTGTACGGTCGGCAGATATTTGTTCAAGGTGGTCTGGTCGTTTTCTATGTATAATAATCAAAAAAATTCTGTGTAATCATATTGTATTATGTATATCAGTCATTTAGTACCCATAACACAAGCTCTGCTTTGCTTGGGGCTAGATGATGCTGTTTGGACTGTCCGGCATTAATTATTTATTTATTTATCTTTTCATTGCCTTTGACCGTGACGTTTCGTGGTACCTCAAAATTTGTTATAAAGCATATTTGCAATATGAGTACAAGGATGTTATCAATATATCCTATGGCACGCTTTATGTTATTGGTATAAGAATTTTGTAATAAAATTTTGCTTTTTCGGTTAGCTTGCGCCACAAGAGCCAATTTAGGTTCAATTGAATTTTTTTTTAAGAACATCGGCTAGTATGGTCGCTAGTGATATATATGTATTAATTTATTTTTAATCCTAGCTTCACAAACTGTAATAATTACTGTATTTAGCAAGCATCAACAAAACTCCATTGATGATAATATAGATACAGCAACAATATAGAATCCAATTAAGGTTGCTACCTACCATTTGTTTTAACAGATGACAACATCCGGCCAACGAAGGAGATCCTCCCGTTCCCCGCGTGCCCCGCGCCGGCGCCGCACCACCACTACCGCAACCTGCTCTATCTCACCGTGAGGGAGATCAACCTCACCGCGTACACCTCGCGCACCGGATCCGCCAGGAATATCACTGTGAGCGACCAACCAACGAACCAAACATTCATTTATTTGCTGTAAAGTCATTAAGAACGGGATATTTACCTATTCGCATGAAACTGTGCCGAAATATTGGAAAACTCAAATAAATATTGGTAAATGCTTATTTTGTAAGCCTAAATAAATTAATTTATTGAAATCTGAAATCGTCACAAGATGTTTACTATAGTTCGACCGAAACCGCTGTACCGCTCCCTAAGAAAGTGCGGCGAAGTGGGGGCCGAGGAAAAAAGAGCAAGAATACACTTGAGATCGATATTGTCGGATATATCTTACGATATCGTACCAATATAAACAATATTTTTGTTTTATATATTATATCGATATGTTTATATTTTTTTATAACTAAATTATCTACAGATATTCTGACAGAGCTTCTGCTTCAACTTCATCTTCCGTTTCGCCATCGGAATTTGAATCAGAGTCGTTCTGCAAATTTATAATTAATGGATCGATAATAATATCAAATCTACTATCGCGATCCCAGTAATTGTTTTCATTTTTTTGGACATGATCATCACATTTCTGCCATTTTTCCGCCGTGAACTCCGAAAACAATGTATTCAATAAGTTTATCTTTTCATCTAGAGAAGAGTTAATATGGTTATGAGCTATATTGTTTTTAATATCAGCCCAGACTAACTCTATGGGATTCAAATCCGGATGGTACGGCGGTAATCGTAGAACAGTATGTCCATTGGCTTTCAGGAGTTCATCAATTCAGTACACGGGCTCTTTTTGTGTATTATCGATAAGAAGTTGCAGTTGAGATTTTGTCATAGCTTCCGAAAATTCAACATTGTGGCGCCGTAACCAGTTCTGCATTTCGGTTTTGAGGCTTGCTATGGTTGGCTTCTTGTCAACCTGAACGCTGTGGTAAGACGCGTTGTCCAAGACAACCACAGAATTCGGAAGCAATTTATCTTTTAACTTTTCATCTACCCACTTATAAAAAGTACCGTTCATGTCTCCATGATAGTCGCCGGTCTTAGCATCTGATTTGAATATCGTCAATGCACCATCAACCAAGCCATTTCGACATCCAGCGTGAAGAATTACCAAACGCCGTCCTTTTCCAATATCAGCATGAATTCCAGGTTCGGACGATGATTGCCAACATTTGCTTACATGGTGACTGGCGTTAATGTATGTTTCATCAAGGAAATATATGTTGCGGTTTTGCGTTCTGTAATTTCTGATTTGTGTTAAGTATTTTTTCCGCCACACTACAATATTAGGCTGCTCTATAAGGAGATGTCTCTTCGATTTGCATTTTGTGAAACAGTAACCTATTGTGTGTAAACGGGAGTGTAGGAGTGTGGCTCCTTAGAAATTCTCGTCCACAATTTAATATGCCATCTTGTTTCAAACTTGAAAGTAACTTACGGACACTTGGCACTCTTTTTTCAAATTCATAAAACTGATGAATTTTTCTTCTGATAACTCCTAAATCAAAATCATCAACAACATGTTTTTTCTTTATAGTTTTTGGTTGTTTTGGCGAATTAAATTTCAATCGGCCCAAATTTTCAGTTGATGAATTGCCCTCTTTTATCACATTTCTTGCGGTTTTTTCGCAGTACCCCGTAGCGTCTGCCACGATTTTGGCAATATTTGCATCACTTTTATATTCAAAGCTCTCTCTGTCTGCTTTTCTTTTCTTAAAATATTCGGCCACTTTAAAAATTATGGCCTTGACATCACGAGATAGCGCTCGGCCCATCTTTGGATATTTATCTCATGTGTATCTGACATAGACCGTCCGGTACAAAGGCGACCTACTGCCGTGAGCGTCGACGGCAGACTGATGGATCGGAGCGGCCGATACTTCCCCCCCGTCTCGCCGCGCGCATACCTCAGGAGCGGTACAGCGGTTTCGGTCGAACTATAACACCTAGTGCGCTAACACTGCTATAATCTACAACTCAGTCTTCAAATGTCACTTCTATACTAATATTATAAAGAGGAAAGATTTGATTGTTTGTTGGAATTGAATAGACTCCGAAACTACTGGATATGAAAAATTCTTTCACCATTCGAATCTTAAATTTTCCGTAATGAACATAGGCTAAAGAATATTTTCAAAAAAAATTGGGTTCCGCATGATAATTTTTTTTTTGTGAAATACCCGTGCAAATCCGTGGCGGACCGCTAGTATTTGATAGAACATGTTAAAATGGTCGGTTACTAACAATTATCGTATATTCCAGGTTAGAATCCAGCTGATGTCGGGTGAGAAGGAGGGCTGCGCGCTGCCCGCTATATTCGGCCGCAGCTCGTGCCCTGAGTTCGCTACAGAGGCGTACACGACCTGCCTTTACCATAACAAGTTAGTGTCTTCGCACCACCGGAATAGGGCTTATTTTACTGTGCTGTTGGTTATCAAACTTATCAATTACTATATAGGTATACTAGCAGCCCGCCCCGGCTTCGCACGGGTATTTTACAGTATTTTAAGTTCTTACACACACACACCCACACACGTAAGATTAGGTACATTATTGAAGTTTTCATAGGGATCACTAACTTTTAAAAATATTCTAAAGCCTATGATTATCATTCTAATGATGATTTTTTTCCAAAAAGGTCCAGTAGTTTCGGAGCCTATTCAATTCAAACAAACAAACCAACAAACAATCAATCAAATCTTTCCTCTTTATAATATTAGTATAGATTACTGAAAGCTAAGCTAAACGAGTAATTCTCTTTTGTTTTTCGCATACAGGAGAGAGAACGTACACTTTTTTTTAAACAAACTTTATGTGTTCAGCTCGCGTAAGTTTAAAAGTATTAATTTACCGTTCCGTTCTCAGAAACCCGTCCCTGTACGACGAGATAAAGCTGAAGCTGCCGTGCGACCTCGGCGACCAGCACCACCTACTGTTCACGTTCGTGCACGTCTCGTGCCAGAGGAAGCCCGTCGCGCCCGAGCACGAGAAGAATGTCGAGACTGTTGTGGGCTACTCCGTGAGTACTGTCAAACAATAGAATGTCGACAAATATACCGCCGCCTGAAACGCAGGTGGTTGCGGGCTCGATTCCCGCCTCAGGATAAAGGCTTTTATGATCAGCAGATATATGTATGTTTTGTTTTTGCTATAGAATAGAGAATCTACGTAGTTTATTGAATAATGTATCTAGTTCCCATAACACAAACCGGCTTAGAGTAGAGCTAGACGATACTGTATGAATTTTCCAGCTTTATTTAATGAATTTATTTTATACACACATTTTAGAACCTTGCAGTGTTTTACTGGTTTTTAATAGATATTCGGTTTCAAATCTGTAAAATACAGTATACCAAAACTGAATCCTAGAAATATGCATGCTTTTCGAAACATATAAACCATCAACTTTAGTCGAGGTTGATTGAAACTGCGTTTCAGTTCCAAAATTAAAAAATAGTAAACTTTTAATTTAATTTTGTCCGTCTTTTTCCACTATATGGCGACGTGACTTACGCCCAAGTACTCAAACGCATCTCAAATTTAAGCACGTTTCAAGTGGCAATTTTTTAACAGACCTCATTCAAAGCTCTCGAATCACCTTGATTCGAGACGTGCTAATTGCGTTTAAGTATTTGTGAGTTAATCATCCAAACGCACTAAATTTAATCTTTAATGTCTTTCAGTGGCTCCCCCTATGCCGCAGCGGTAAGCTAACCTGCGGCGAGTACAACTTACCAGTGATGCAGGAGGAGCCTCCTCCGAACTACTCGTACATCTTCCCTGACGTGCTGCTGCCGGGGACGCGGTGGATCGACAACCACAAGCCTATCTTCAATATTAGCCTCGACGCGTTCACTACTGTGCATCCATTGGTAAGGGATTTTGAACTTTATGTTATAGATAGTAGGGTGGTTTATCTAATATTATATTCAATTCATTCATTTTGTGGAAATAAGGGTAGTATAATTCATGTTGTCATTATTATTATAATTCATGTTGTAATTTTAGATGCCGTGTATAGATATATTTATATACCACTAGCGGTCGGCCCCGGCTTCGCACGGGTATTTAACAAAAAAAAATATTATTCATGCGAATTCCTAAAATTTTTGAAAATATTATTTGCCTATGTTCAACAGGCAAAATTTAGGATTCTAATGTTAAAATTATTTTTCATTACTTTCACTCGGAAAGTAGATCTGAAGTTGCCTGTAGAGCGGGTCAAAAGTGATACTTTTCGGCCCTAGGGAGAATCGTTTTCAACTGACAGAATAAGTTGCTGAATTTACTTTGCAATATCAATCTGAGCGGATTCTCTGAAAAAAAAAAGAATATAAAGTTGTGAAGTCAACTGTTAAATTATGTTTATTTTTAGTTCATATATTTAAAGTGACCATTACAATCAAAATACAATACTCCAATTGTTTCGAAAAATAAACGAAAACAGAAAACGTTCAGAAAAATAGTCAACTGAGCTTCGGTAATTTACGAACATACAGTGTTTTACAAGTCAATTGTTGTTGAATTAGAGAACCCGAATACAACCTTCGGATCCGATATCGTAGCTTTGTAACCTCGTACGTTATTATTTCCCTTGAAAGTAGGAATGTGAATGGGAACAGTGTTGATAATAACAATAATATGATTATTTCCAGGATGGTTACATAGAACGGTTCGCGCTGGCGTGCGAGGCGGTGCAGGAAGGCAACATTCCCACTCGCATCGGACTTACCAACATGGAAGCTGAATTGAGAGCTAGGTAAACATAACACGAAAGGAATTTTCAAAGCGCATTTACGTGCTCCACGACTATGATGATTGTATAAACAAATGACGACCTCTGTGGCGCGGTGGGCGAAGGTCCGCCTGCGACGCAGGAGATTGCGGGTTCGATTCCCGCCTCGGGACAAATATTTGTAAGATCTGTAAGATATTTGTTCAGGGTTTCTGGTCGTTTTCTATGTATAATAATAAATATCTACATATATATGAAATAATATTGTATTATGTATATCAGTCATCTAGTACCCATAACACACGCTCTGCTTAGCTTGAGGCTAGATGACGCTGTGTGGATTGTCCGCATTATTTATTTATTTAAATAAAATAAAAATCATTTGTAGTGTAGTCCACATAAGGCAGTTATTAAGGTTCAATTTGTAATGTAATAGTGAAACGTAAAAGAAGGAATAGAAATTACATAAATAACGTAAAATAACAAAGTTATCCTATTTGCTATTTAATATCAAAATTACATAAATTAATTATATAAATTACCTATTAATATCAAAAACAATGTTGTCTGCCCATGAAATCACTTCATCATCATCATCACCAGCCTATAATAGTCCACTGCTGGACATAGGCCTCCCTTAATGAGCGCCATAGATGGCATCATGTATACTGTGAACGCAGTAGGCTCTTAAAGGCAGTTTATCCTAGACCGCCATTTAAAATATACGTTTATTAGTTAGTGTAAATTCTTCATACATGAACAGGATTATTGGTCTTGATTTATTTTCATTGAAGTTTATGGTAGACCGAAGGCGCCATTTAAAAGTTACTTTTATTACTTAGTGTAAGTTCTTCATACAGGACATATCAATGTTATTGCTCTTCATTTATTTTCATTTGTATTACAGTAATTATCCCTCTGTTCCCAGTATAACGGAGCTGCCTACCGCTAACGTGGAGACTCTCGCGCGCTACCTGCCGGTCGTAGTGGACAAACTACTGTACTTACTAGTTGCGCCACCCAAGCTCGCGGGACAGACGTTGAACATAGCGCAGGATGCCTTCACTTGTCTGGCGCATATCTTTACTGATATAACCGTAAGTTGCAAAAAGTATAATTAACTTAATCCTCCTTGCTAGTTCTTGAAAGTGGTTTGGTTGTAAATTGCTTGTAATTTTTTTTTTTAATAAGACAATGCTGCCTTTTGTATCACTATCGCTTCCTGGTGTCGTTCCGTTTGTTTCTATGTATGCTTAGGTCTTTAACATTTACGCAACGGATTTTGATGCGTTGTTTTTTTTATTTGATAGAATCAGTCAAGACTTTTGTATCGGCATTGCACCCGAGCAGTTACATTTGTTGATTTATAGTAAATATATTTTATTATAGCGTGTTTCTCATAACACGAGCTCTGCTTACTTCGGGGCTAGACGATGCTGTGAACATATTTAGCACACATGAATTCCATGTTTCATTTCTATGATTTCTCAGGAATCCTTTTGGAAGGCATTCCTGGGGCCATTGCCAATATTATAGAGGCATCTTGAGAGTAAAACCTTTATCAACACGAAAATTATGATTTAATAACCAACTTATAACTAGTATTTACAATGGAAACAATTGAACTAACTTCAGACGTATGTATCAATTGAGCTACCTCTTGTTTATTAGCAACAGAACATAGATGGTAAACTCTAGTTATTCTAGGGTCCATATCAAAATACCTTACAGACTAACATACATACAAGTCAGTTCAGTTATTATTATTGTGTGACAGAACATGAAGGAAGGCGCGACGTGCGACAGCCACGGACGCAGCGCGCTCGTCACCACGTACATCCAGTACCAGGCGAGCATCCCTCGGCCCTCGCTCACCGACCGAGACGTCGGTCTGCCGCTGCCGCCTACTGGTAACTATAACCATTTCATTAATAATAATAATAAATGTGACGAGAAGACAGGGCGTTATGGCGCTCATTAGGGGAGGCCTAAGTCCAGCTTATCATAACTGATGTGGGCTGATGATGATGATGAATAATGCCAGACAATCCACACAGCATTATCTAGCCCCAAGTTAAGCAGAGCTTGCGTTATGGGTACTAGATGACTGATATATATTTAAAATATTATTAAAATGTTATCCTTTTTAACAATAAAGGGAATCTCCTACATAATATGTATAAGATACCCTTTATTACCTTTACCTTTCTAATTTTTATCAATACAAAACAATCGCAATTATAATAATTGTGATGGTGTTGTATAGTTAATCTGTTTGTGTGTGTGAAGTGTTGTATTGTTAATCTGTTTGTGTGTGTGAAGTGTTGTATTGTTAATCTGTTTATGTGTGAAGTATTGTATAGTTAATCTGTTTGTGTGTGAAGTGTTGTATAGTTAATCTGTTTGTGTGTGTGAAGTGTTGTATAGTTAAGGCGAGGTATTCCTGCAGCTGTAGGCATTTTGTCCTGTCTAAAGTTGCGCGCGAAATACTTAGCGCAGATGCAGCGCCAACGACATAGTATAGAAATAAGCAGTAGCATAATATTATTTCACTTTAGAAACGCTGTTGCTATGATCAAACTTTGTTAATAGTTTTCAGTTAGAGTTTCGTAAATAAATGAAGTTGTTACAACTTCATCTCTATTTATGTTTCTTAATATAGATAATGAATTAATAATAAAGTAATTGATCCCAAGATAACCAACCAAACCAAGAACGCTGAAAAACGTCTGGACCAGACCAACAAAAGGCATAGTTAATTTCCGAACTTCGTTTTTTAAGTACCTACAAAATTTGAAATAAATACTCAAATAAAGAAGACAAAGAAGCAAATAGAGAACATTCGCTTCTATGATTTAAAATTTTGTTTGAAATAAATACAAAGAATAAAGGGTATCAAAAAAAACAATTATAATAAAATATTATTATTTTCTCAAAATTCTCCAATATTCAATTCTAGCGTGCTTGTACCCGGTTAGTGGCTCAGGAGATGATAAGGCTATGGACATCACATAATTATTTTTTCCATTTGTGGTAAGGCTAGGAAGTCTATAATTTACATTTTCATCTTGAAATCACAACGATATTCGGATCGATGGGTTCGAACCTACAATTCTTTTTTCGACCTTTTTCAACGAATTTTACTTAGTATGAAACTTAGGCGATTTTCAAAACCTGTTTTGAATTGTCGAATTCCATACCTTTGATTTGAATTGCTCTCAATGAAAAAGTCTCATTGTATGAAAATTTGTTTTATGACCATATTTCAAAAAGTTTAATTTTTACAGACTTCTCTATATTTTTTCTGTAAATTATAAATCTATATCTACAAACGCATAGTACATTTTACATCGATCACTCTGCAATCTTCGGAGATAGGGGGTTGGTGGGGGTATGGTTAATTTTTTGACCATTTATTACATTTCACATCGATCGCTCTGCAATCTTTGGAGATAAGGGGAATGGTCATTTATTCGACCTTTTTCTAAATATTTCAAAAAGTATAAAATTCATCAAAATTTCAAAATCTGTTTTGGAATGTGCAAATTGAAACCTTTCATTTGATACCCCATTCGACTCTGTAGGGTCCCATTTCAATATTCAATTTCAAAATTTGTACCTACTGAAAATCTTTATTTTGATTTTTCATTTTTTCATTTTTGCCGACCAGAGCGAGGTCGGCGCATTCTGCAGTGTTCGGGGAACTTCGGGATGCTCGGCCGTCCGAGAAAGCCCGAACACTGCATCGATATGCTGCACACTTCGGGCTGCGTTTATTCAATAACTATTCTTACTCTTTATCTGTTTATATCAATTAGGTACCTTAGTAGTTTAAGACACAAAAATTTTGTTTTATCACTCACGTAATAAAAAACGTAAAGTATGTAACCAGAGGAATGTAACATTCGAGTCAAATCCTCAAGGGCTTAACGAATGTTAATATTTAATAACTAGAATAAGTTTTTCAAGAATAAATAAAATAAAAAAAAAATAAAAATATTTTCATAATTCGCCGCCCCCACCGAATACATAATATGGTAACCGACTATTACTATAGAAGTTTTTTTATTTGAAATAATTGTTTCTGAGGTGCGATTACACCTTGTGAATTTTTTTCAGGCAAATCGTACGAGTAGTTCTTGAGATAGGCTTTTTGTAATGGGTTTTACTTTTTTATTAAACGAAAAATAAAAACAACTCTTTGATCCGAACAACATCGCAACAGGTTAATACTCACTCCTCGATATCTCGCTTTTTATTGTAAGATGTGATTGCGGTTTTATTCGGGAAAAAAAGATAAAACTTATTTTACGTAAAGTAGAAAACGCTCTTATTCATGTTTTAATTGCAGTTTTTTACTATATAATAATTTAAAAAATCTGAAAACAAGCAGCGGAGCCATAATAGAATAAGAATATAGGTATAGCGCACGGTTTAATTATTGAATTTTTCATCTGGGACCCTAACTATGGTCATCACGGAAAATTTAGCATTTTAATGATAAAAAAAAAATTCAAATCGGTCCAGTAGTTTCGGAACAATTCAAACAAACAAACAATCAAATCTTTCCTCTTTATAATATTAGTATAGATAAAAGAAACCTATTAACATGTAATAAAATTATAGATTAAAAACTAGAGGTTAGCAGCTCGGGGGGAGTGCCTTGCCTTAGGCGGCCTTATCGCATTGGAGTTTTTACTTTTCATAACCTAAAACGTCTTTGATTTGATGGTAATCGATATCCATGTGTAAAATCTGCGATAGTAAACTTTCAGCCATCTTGGATTCGAAAATGGACATCTTTTTCGTAATCTACGTGTTTGATTTAGTCGAAAACGATACCCATATAAGTGGGTGTTAGGTCACACAGCACAGCTCGCTTCGCTCGCCGCAGTGCTTCACCCGCTTGCTGGGAGAGGGGGGTCGTGGGGGTCACAGCACGTCTCGCTTCGCTCGCCGTGCTATTCTCCTTAGTCGCATTGCAGCTGGCTTCGCTCGCCGCAATGCTCCACCCGAAAAAAAAGGTCAAAATTTGGCCAATTTTCGGTTTTTTATAAAAAAAGAGGGTCTGGGGGGTCATAGGGTTCAAACTTTTTTTGGAGTTCAAAATGATTTCTTCTCCTCTACATAACTGTGAAAAAATTTTTCTTCTAGGTCGATCCGTTTGGGAGATACAAAAAGGGGGGGTGAAAATGTGGGTGGAGGGGGGGTGATTTTTTTTTATTTTTCAACACTAGAAGAAACCTTCTATACGACTCCGCAATCCAAATTTTTCTATAAAGACTATTTCCGGTAGCAACTTCAAAAGGGGGGGTCTGGGGGCAAAGGGAGGGGGGAATTTTTACCTGCCTTTGAACTATTTGACCCCCTCTATACAACCCCACAAAAAATAACATTCAGTATGGCTCTGTTTGGGAGCCCCCCTAAAGGGGGGGGGGAGAAGGGGCAAATTTGGAAAAGTCGGAATTTTCCTTAGGTCCCCCCGATGCCCTCTATACGATTCCGTAAAAAAAACCATACCTTTGATGGTGGAGGGGGCTCCACCATCAAGGAGAACAATTATGTCAATGCTTTATAGATATATAAAATGTTAATGTAGTTAACTAAATATTATTGGCTTCAATAAATCATTCCAGTAAGTATGTAGATAATATATTTTTAAACTAGAACAATAACCTTTATTAATTTTCTGCCTTACATACCGATGATTTTATACTATGGCACTACGACCGTCACATATCATGTCAAAGGTTGAAGTAAAATTGAATCTAACGCCATTGTGTCAGAGACTAAAATTGCATAACAAATGAAACATTTACGTACTTCATAAATTAGCGGAAAAATTGACATAGGTCCGTCGTCTGTAAGCGCCAGAGCGCGACTGATCGTGTCTGCCAAGCCACCACGCTTGTGAATTTTGTAGTTATTTCAAAATAGTGATTTTGAAAATCATTTTATCAGGACAAACTCTGCGAATTTGTCTAGAAATAGTTACTGTCTTTAATTGAGTACAAAAAAAAACTTAAAATATCACATAGTTTAGTCATAATATTGAAAAAACATTTCAAAAAGGGGTAACTTCGAGATTTTTTTTTCCCGAGCGAAGTTTATAAAATCTTGTATCTGAATGCGAATTTGACTAGACTAAATCCTTAACTATTACATATCTTTTTTACAGAATTTTTAATCAGTATTCCTACATCTCAGATGGTTTTGAAAACCACAAAAGTGCGGCCTCTGTTGGCCTACCTGGCCTTAATATGTGTGTGTGTGTGCAGTGATGACGGACGGGTCGTGCAAGATCCTGCACGAGGAGGTGGCGCTGCAGTGGGTGGTGGCCAGCGGGCAGACCCGGGACCTCGCTATGCAGAACTCCTGGTGAGCTCATACTACAACAACAACAACGGCCTATAACAGTCCACTGCTGGACATAGGCCTCCCCTAATGAGCGCCATAGAGGGCATTATTTATCATTTGGGGGTTATTGCCCGTATTCTACAACCTACGTACTTTTCTTAAAGGATGACGTCATCACAGATTTCAATAACTTTATTTCGATAGGCTTACTAAAGAAGCACATAGACATATGAAACAGTATAAAACAAATTATTATAAAATAAAAATACCCTGACCACTTTGGAATATATCTAATACTAGGAAATTAAATATCATCCCAAAAATTTATAGAGTAGGTACTTACGATACATATTATTATTATTATTGTAATATGTAATATATATTATCCCGCGTCAATATTTTCTAAAGTTATGGGAAGTTTGGATAATATTGACGCGGGACTCTTCCAAACGAGAGTGATCGTTGCGATAGACTAGCTGTGTAATGTGCATTGTAGCTTGTGCTTGTGCAATTCGTATTATTCCTATTTGGGCTATGATTAGGGATTGCAATCCAGCGGCGTTTTCAATCCAGCTGGATTCTTGCTGGATTGACCTGAATCCAGCTGGATCCAGCGGGGTTCCAGCAAAATGTTGAACGAAAATAAAAAGACAACATTTTTAAGACTTTTTTTATTAATTTGTACTTCTTACGATAATTATGAAATCTTCCACTCATTTGGTGATATCTTATATGAATTTGCTTTGGTTTCTTAATCATTTGAGATCAAAAGAATCAACTTAAAATTAAATAACAAACATATAACCTCATATAACATTTAAGATAATGTTTCTAATAAGCAATATCTTATTACGTTTATGTTTAATGATAGGATGGCTTAACAGTAGCAATCAGTCTTACAAATTCTTTTAAAATTAACTATAAAAAAGCACCGTAATAATAATACCATTTTAATCTTCAATCAATTTTTGTATCAAAAGAAGCTCCGAAGTAATCTTCTCTCCACACGTTAATCGTTAATAATTAGGCCGTTTAAAATCTGACGATAAGAGACTGACTATTTCTTTTTTTGAATTGACTGAAAGTAAGACCTTAGAAAACAAATTTAATCTATAGTCTTATCTCCTAACCTGCTTCGCACAGAACTGCATATGTAGCCGGCTGCTGAGAATGCCCTTTCGGCCTCTACACTGGTCGGTTTTAGGGTCATTAAATACTCATAAACCATAGATAAATGTTCACCTCGCACTCCTTCGGTCTCATAAACGCTCATTTCTTTTGAAAATGGCGGCAACTCAAAGTCTCAAAACTAAACAATAGAAATTGATACGTTTGCGGATCCGCATCGCTGGATCCAGCACTGTATGCTGGATCCAGCATCTTTAAAAAGGCGCTGGATCCAGCTGGATTGCTGTATGCTGGATCCAGCACTTGCAATCCCTAGCTATGATCAAGTCATCATCTGTTGTCAGGGCCCT
The DNA here is from genome assembly GCA_963931895.1 of Eupithecia pulchellata. Classification (NCBI taxonomy): domain Eukaryota; kingdom Metazoa; phylum Arthropoda; class Insecta; order Lepidoptera; family Geometridae; genus Eupithecia; species Eupithecia pulchellata. The sequence continues at coordinate 13,787,838 of OZ007525.1, forward strand.
GTTCGAGCTGATGATGAAGAGCATGGTGGAGTACCTATACTGGAGCGGCGCCTCCGAGGCCCCCCGCAAGGCGCGTTTCCCGGAGCAGTTCACCGACGACCTCACCACGCTAGTCAACAACGTCACCTCCGAGATTATATCACGGTGACGTACAACCTCTTTACAGAACTACTAGCTTAGGTGATGCTGTGTGGATTGCCCAGTGTTATTTATTTATTTCACATCTCATCACCAGCCTAAAGCAGTCCACTGCTGGATATTGGCTTCCCCTAATGAGCGCCATAGATGGCATTATTCATTAAACAAAAATAACTAAATCTAATCCAAGCCGAAAGCAACCGGATCACGCACAACACTTTACACTGAGTAGGTAGTAAACAACTTAACTACGTAGATGTACCCTTGAGCTTTGCCTTCAATCAAGTATTTTCATCTTAATCAATCAGTTCTAATCATTATAACTACTCCACCGAACTGCCTGAACCCGCATGCCATCTATGGCGGGGATTATGATGAATAATTTATTTATTTATAACTACGCGCCTTCCGTCCGCCTCGGCTTCGCACGGGTATTAAACAAAAGTTGAATTCTTCATGCGGGTCGCTAATTTTTTTTAAAGTATAGCCTATGTTCATCAGGGAAAATTTAGAATTCTAATGGGGAAAGAATTTTTCAAATCGGTCCAGTTGTTTCGGAGCCTATTCTATTCAAACAATCAAATCTTTCCTCTTTATAATATTGGTATAGAAACAAAAATTGCCCAAACCGTGTGACGTCACAATGTGTTCTAAATACGATTATGTTCGATTCCACGCCGCTGTCTTGTCATATCTGTGTACCGCTCTGGGATTGGCAATGGTGAATAAAGACCCATATTTATAATTATATCATATTCCAGGTACGGCAAAGACGGGCGCCTGACGCAGAGCCTGAACAACAGCCTCGCGTTCTTCCTGTTCGATCTATTCAGCGTGATGGACCGCGGGCTGGTGTTCAACTTTGTAAGGAACTACTACAAGCAGATGAGCGCCAAGATCGCCTCGCTGCCGGATGCGGTGCCGCTCGTGCACTACAAGGTACTGTAACTAAATACACGAGTAATAGCCTTGTGGTGCCGGCATACTATTTGACGACCTCTGTGGCGCGGTGGGCGAAGGTCCGCCTGCGACGCAAGAGGTTGCGGGTTCGATTCCCATCATCAGCCTACAATAGTCCACTACTGGACCTCTAGGCCTCCCCAAATGAGCGCCATAGATGGCATTATTCATCATTTGGGGGTTATTGCCCATAATCCCCACGCTGGGCAAGCGGGTTGGGGATCGCAGTACGGTGGAGTTGTTCTGCAGAGGGCGCTGCTGCCCACCCTCCGGTGTGTTTCCCTTAGTCGCCTCTTACGACACCCACGGGAAGAGTTGGGGTGGTGCAATTCTATGCCGGCACCACACGGTCGAACCCGCGACCTCCTGCTTCGCAGGCGGACCTTCGCCCACAGAGGTCGTCAACTTTGATGTTCTCGTTCCAGCTGGCGTTCCTCCGCATCGTGTGCTCGCACGAGCACTACGTGCCGCTGAACCTGCCGGCTCCCCCCGCCCCGCTCGCCCCGCTCGCCCCGCCCGCGGGCGGCGCCGTCTCCCCCGCGCCCTCCTCGCACTCGCTCGCCTCGCACAGCTCCACGCACCACCACCAGCTGGGGCACGAGTTCCGTTCCCGACACTACCTGGCCGGCCTGCTGCTCGCTGAGCTCACTAATGCGCTGGAGATGCAGTGAGTTACCGTGGGGGGAATATTTCATACGGGAACCATTATACAGTACTAGCGGTCCGCCCCGGCTTCGCACGGGTATTAAACAAAAATTTCAGAAATTATACACACTAACACGATGGGTTTCACAGTTTTCATACGGATCCCTTACTTTTTATAACAGCAATGGAGTATTTGACATTGACTCGACACTCCATAACTGACACTGGCCGTGGAGAACCAGCAAGCACCGTGCGCTATATATTCAACCTCTTTTTCTAATAAGACGCGCCATAATAGAAAAAGAGGTTGAATATACAGCGCATGGTTCAATTATTGAATTTTTCATGCGGATCCCTAACTTTTTTGAAAATATTATATAGCCTATGTTCATCACGGAAAATTTACGATTCTAATGGTGAAAGAATTTTTCAATTTGGTCCAGTAGTTTCGGAGCCTATTCAATTCAAACAAACAAACAAACAATCAAATCTTTCCTCTTTATAATATTAGTATAGATGTTCACGCTGCAATGCGTGACAACTTCGCATCGTTGCTTTGAGCTGCGGGAGCGCCCTTCCGCCCCTAAAAGACGTCGCGAGAGACGCACGCGCATTTTACCCGCGATCTCACTATTCCTAATTTGAAATCAATAAGCTGTTTTGTACCTTAATTCAATAAACCCGAATACAAAGACACTGAGTCTTTCAATACAAGACACAGTACATGCCCTATGATTGGGGCTAGATGATGCTGTGTGAATTGTCTAGGATTATTTATTTATTTATATAACCTAATCCGTAAAATTATAAATAAATTATTAACTTGTGTGAATGTACCCCCAAGATTCCACTTTCTCTGAATTTCTAAGAGAGGAACACTAGTAACAGGAGCTTTTTAGTGCCGTATGATAGATTTTTGTTGAAAGATTCCATTCTCACGCCAGGAGTCCAATCCTGCAGTGCGCGGCTGTCAACGCAGTGCTGTCTCTCCTCACGGCGCACGACGCAGACCCCAGACTCGCGGAGCCCGAGCAAAAGGCCCGAGTGGCCGCTTTGTATCTGCCACTCATCGGCATTGTCTTGGACGCTATGCCTCAGCTGTATCGGGGATTTAGCACTAATAAAGGTACGTAAAGAGTTTAATTTTCACAAATTACTTTCTGCGTAGAGGATACAAATCCGTAAGAATTATGTTAAAGAGTCTATTTTCCTCTGAATTGTATTTTTTCAGACTTACTTGCAATGGACAGCGAAATGGGACACCTTGGCAGTTTCTACCAAGCATCGTCGCCAGAAGGGGATTTTAAACCGGTAATAAAACTAAAGCTTCATACGGTTTTCGGATCTATCTTCGGTCAGAAAAAGGTTTAGGTATCAAAGTGGCGACATCTGTCCTTCGTCACTTGAACTAAAGAGTCAGCATCGATAGTACCTATATACTAAGAAAATTCGCAGTAAAGCTAGAAAAATAATTGAAATCTTAGTTCTCGCAAGCACTTGATTCTATAAAAATTTAACGGACTCAGGGCTAGTGGATCAGATGGTAAATACTCTCATAGAAAATATTTATTAGGAACACAACATAATGTACAATTGTGGGTTAACTATCGAAAAAGTTGAGTTTGAGAAATTCATTAAAAGGAATGGAGATATTTTTTCTATATAGTTTTGCATGTTTCCAGAACGGTCGGCCGGCGTTCAACAGCGAGACGAGCCGCAACCTCCTGATGTGCCTGGTGTGGCTGCTGAAGTGGGCGGACCGCGGCGCGCTCAGCGCCTGCGTGGCCGACCTGCCCGCGCCCGCGCTGCCCGCGCTGCTGGCGCTCATAGACCTCTGCTTCAAGTGCCAGGAGTACAAGGTACCTACAGCGGACCGAACTCTATGTCTACTGTCTG
>OZ007525.1:13791676-13866452 GCA_963931895.1 Eupithecia pulchellata
CTTCCAGATCCGGAAACGTATGTCATCATCAACATCAACATGTTTACAAATAAATAAATAAATTTATTTGCGACTGGGTATGAGCCTTATTTATGTTATTAGAACGGCTTAGGACAATCATACTGTTTGCAGATGTTAATTTAGATGAAAATAAATGTAAGTCTATAGAAATGTTTCTTTGTTTGTTTGAATTGAATAGGCTCCGAAACTACTGGACCGATTTGAAAATTCTTTCTCCATTACAATCCTAAATTTTCCCTGATGAACATAGGCTATATAATATTTTCAAAAAAATAGGGATTCGCGTGAAAAAATTCAATAATTAACCCGTGCGCTACATATTCAACCTCTTTTTATTATGGCTCCGCTGCTAGCTTTTTTTTTCTACGGCCAGTGTCAGTTATGTTATGAAGTATCAATATGGAGTGTCGAGTCGATGTCAAAAACGCCAATGCTGCTAAATACGTTAGGGATCAGTACAAAAACTGTGAAACCCAATGTGTTAGTGTGATAATTTCTGAAAGTTTTATTTAATACCGCTAAGTAGTGAATAAAGGCCCTGTTCGTTTCCGTATTGCAGAACTTTAGCCGAGTGAAGATGCAAGTGACAATGTCTCTATCAGCGCTGGTGGGCACCGCCGCTACCTTCAGCGAGGAGGCGCTGCGTCGCGCGCTCAAGACGATACTGTTGTACGCAGAGCGGGACGCTGATCTGCTCAATACTACCTTCCCTGAACAGGTGAACTATAGGTTTATGTTTTTTGAGTTTAAGCTTAAGGTTCCTTAGTCTATAGATTACCTATTGTGGGTTGGATTAAATGGAAGATGGTTCTCATATTAAACTGAGTCTATTTTATATTCGACACGATTACTTAAATTGCAATACGATGTTCTATAATCCTAATTAAGGATATGTGTGTTCGCGGCGAAGGGTTGATGAGTGCCTGGTTGGACTTTGCTTAGCGAATGTATTAGCAAAATTGTAGAACGCAAAAGTCACGACTACTCTTCTATAAACTGTGTAACCACATGTTTAAAGATTTTTATTCTCAAAATGACACAGTCCCAGTTACATGAGAACAGTTATTTAGTATAAACAATTAAACATAGTAAAAAGAACTCGTTGTTCGATCTGTAGGTAATTATATCACAGTTGCACAAATTAAATTAAAAGATAATGTTTAAGACCTTAGACCAGTGATAGGAATAGGTAGTCCTTATTTACTTAAACTTTGAGGAACAGAGACAAGAATCGGAAACATCCTTGCTACAGTATTTTTTTTCGGTCCTGCCCCAAGATTTGGGACATTACTTAGGTGTACATTAAAATTGATGTTATCAGATTAAGTAGCTAGTCTATATACCTTAAGTTTGTAGACATAATGCAGAGTCGTTACACCCAAAAAAAAATGCCATTTTTATTTTTGTGTTTATTTGTCGTCTTGGTATGTTTATTTGTCTTTTTCTTCGTCATCACGTACATTCAAGATGTAAAACTTCAATCAAAAAATGCAAAGACACGACTCATACGGGTTGCCTTATCATTTCCTTGTTTGTGAGATGATCATCTTTGTGGCAGGTGAAGGACCTGGTGTTCAACCTGCACATGATCCTGTCGGACACGGTGAAGATGAAGGAGTTCCAGCAGGACCCGGAGATGCTGCTGGACCTGATGCACCGCATCGCGCGCGGCTACCAGCACAGCCCCGACCTGCGCCTCACCTGGCTCAACAACATGGCGCAGAAACACATGGAGGTACGCTGCGTCTCGTGATACTGTAGCAATGTTAGCGGGTTAACTACGAACCTAATTAAAAAATAGACCCAAATCAGCTCCAATAAGCGGACTAAGAGACTACTTACCAGGGTATTCTGTTTATTTTTAACAGCTGCAATAAATTATCCGCTAGTAGGTGATTCATTGAGTGAAGTTACGAACCAAGTTATCATTTCCGTGCAGAGATCCAACCACACGGAGGCCGGCATGTGCCTGATCCACGGCGCGGCGCTGGTGGCGGAGCAGATAATGGCGCGCGGGCGCGGCGCGGCGCTCCTTCAGCACGTGACGCACAACGCGCTCGACGAGTCCTGCGCGGACGCGCTGCACCACCACCTCACCAGCCAGGAGCTGCAGGTACCACCACTCCCTCCAGCGAGTACAAGTCTTGGAGGCAGAGGCTTACCCCTAAGGCACCACTCCCTCCAACGAGTACAAGTCTTATAGGCAGAGGCTTATCCCTAAGGCACCACTCCCTCCAACGAGTGCTAGTCTTGTAGGCAGAGGCTTATCCCTAAGGCACCACTCCCTCCAACGAGTGCTAGTCTTGTAGGCAGAGGCTTATCCCTAAGGCACCACTCCCTCCAACGAGTACAAGTCTTATAGGCAGAGGCTTATCCCTAAGGCACCACTCCCTCCAACGAGTGCTAGTCTTGTAGGCAGAGGCTTATCCCTAAGGCACCACTCCCTCCAACGAGTGCTAGTCTTGTAGGCAGAGGCTTATCCCTAAGGCACCACTCCCTCCAACGAGTACAAGTCTTGTAGGCAGAGGCGTATTACCCCTTAGGCAAACTAGGTGTGCCTAGGGGCGCGCATGCAGTTTTGGAAATTCGGATAGGTTTTATACTTTTCGAAATATTTCGAAAATTGACCATCCCCCCGAAGATATCTGAAGATCCATTTAAAAATTCACTAGTCATTTGTAGACTATATCGATCTATATTTTATAGGAAAAATAAAGAGAAGTCTGTAAAAATAATAAATTAAACATAAATTAACAAAAAAAATTAGATTTAAATATACCCGCGCGAAGTCTGAGCAAACCGCTAGTAATAACTGTAATAAGCCTTTATTACTTGCAGGCGTTGTTGGAACACGCAGCGAGTGAACTAATGACCGCCGGAATGTATGAAACTGTAAACGACGTGTACAAAGTGCTGATACCCATCGCCGAAGAACACAGGGACTACAAGAAACTCGCCAACATTCACAGGTCATTGTGCAAATACAGTAAAGCGCTATCCACACATTTCCGGGTCAGGGCTATCCGTGTTCCGAGTTGTGTGAACAAGTTCATACAATTTCCTGACGCCTGACACGGAGCTGTGTGAACAAGTTCATACAATTTGTACGTAACCGATTTTTTCCCCGTCCCTGACGGAACACGGCCGGGACGAGTTCCCGGAAATGTGTGGATAGCGCTTAAAAGTAGCCTGCAGTGAAAGTAGCCTGAACTCTGATCCAATAAGCGGACTAAGGGAAAGTATTTACCAGGGGAAGGGCCTTCTGTTTAGTTTATTTTTTTCACATCTACAATGAACAATCCTACCAAGTGTGATTATGTGAAAACCCCTTGTTTGGGAGGTATGTCTATATTTGTGGATGTTACTTAACATAATATAACACTCGTATAGCGAAGACACTATGAAGTGCTTATTGGATTCGCAGCTCTCAAATGAGATTTTTATAATTGCGTCAGAAGGCTTTTTGAAGTTTATAGAAATACATTATTACTGAGTTTAGGTATCTGTCTTAACCCTAAGCAATACCTGTGTTAATTAATCATTAATACCTATTTAGTTATTATGAGTTTATGTTTGTTGTGTATGTTAGTCTGTATGTTGATATGGGCCCTAGAGTAAGTTTTTTTACCAACCATAACTGTTGTAAGGTTGCTTGAAATAAATGATTTATTATTATATTATGAATAATAATCTTCAGTAAGCTGAACGAAGCGTTCACCCGCATAGAGCAGCTCCACGGCAAGCGCGTGTTCGGCTCCTACTTCCGCGTGTCGTTCTACGGCGCGCGGTTCGGGGACCTCGACAACGAGGAGTTCGTCTACAAGGAGCACGCGCTCACCAAGCTGCCGGAGATATTTAGCAGGCTGGAGGTAAGTCTGACGATATATAGGTATAGGTAAGTCTGACGATATATAGGTATAGGTAATTCTGACGATATATAGGTATAGGTAATTCTGACGATATATAGGTATAGGTAAGTCTGACGATATATAGGTATAGGTAAGTCTGACGATATATAGGTATAGGTAAGTCTGACGATATATAGGTATAGGTAATTCTGACGATATATAGGTATAGGTAAGTCTGACAATATATAGGTAAAGGTAATTCTGACAATATATAGGTAAAGGTAATTCTGACAATATATAGGTATAGGTAATTCTGACGATATATAGGTATAGGTAAGTCTGACAATATATAGGTATAGGTAATTCTGACAATATATAGGTATAGGTAAGTCTGACAATATATAGGTATAGGTAATTCTGACAATATGTAGGTATAGGTAAGTCTGACAATATATAGGTATAGGTAAGTCTGACAATATATAATAGGTATAGGTAATTCTGACAATATATAGGTATAGGTAATTCTGACAATATATAGGTATAGGTAAGTCTGACAATATAACACTCGATATTTCTAGCTTTACTGCTTAATCTTGTAAAATTTGTACGCCTCATGGCAGATCACAGTGCGCTTAATTTTACGTGTGAACATCTCTGTATTACTTCATCATCATCATCATCATCATCAGCCTATGTTAGTCCACGCTGGACATAGGCCTCCCCTAAATACATCTATGTGTAATACTTGTGTATCACAAATTAATTTATGAACTTGAGTCATTTTCGACTACATCTGTGGCGCGGTGGGCGAAGGTCCGCCTGCGACGCAGGAGGGCGGGTCCGATTCCCGTCTCGGGACAAATGTTTCTAGGACCTGCAGATTGTTCAGGGTGTTCTTGTCGTTTTCTATGTGTAATAAAAAATCTATACTAATATTATAAAGAGGAAAGATTTGATTGTTTGTTTGTTTGTATGTTTGTTTGTTTGTTTGTTTGTTTGTTTGTTTGTTTGTTTGAATTGAATAGGCTCCGAAACTACTGGACCAATTTGAAAAATTCTTCCACTATAAGAATCCTAAAATTTCCGTGATGAACATAGGCTATAAAATATTTTCAAAAAAGTTAGAGATCCGTATAAAAACTTCAATAATAAAACCATAGCGCTATACATCAACTTCTTTTTTTTTCTTTTTTTGCGCTGCTCTCTTTTGCTGTGACTCAACTTCAACTTCTTTTTTTTATGGCACCGCTTTTGCTACGACGACTCCGCCAGTGTCAGTTATGGATTGTCATAGACATCACAATTCGTTACTGGGGTGCGAGAGGAAACTCAATGTCAAAAAATATAAAAATTTCAAGATGGGAACCATGCGATGTAGGCGATATAGCGGTGCGAGAGAAAAGTCTTTAAATAAGTAAAGGAGGTAAAGGTACTATTTTAAAAAGGAAAGATTTTATTGTTTGTTTGTGGTTTGAATTGAATAGGTTCTGAAACGACTAGACCTTTTTGGAAAAAAAAATCATCATTAGAATGATAACCAAGCTATAGAATATTTTTAAAGTTACATAGTGATCAAGTAGTGATCCTTATGAAAACTTCAATAATAAAGTACCTTATCTAACGTGTGTGTGTGTAAAGACTTTAAATTCTTTAAAATACCCGTGCGAAGCCGGGGCGGGCTGCTAGTATCTATATAAGCCAACTAAACCATTCCATTATCAGAATTTCTACGGGCAGCGTTTCGGCGCCGACAACGTAGTGATAATAAAGGACTCCAACATCGTGGACACGAGCGCGCTGGACGCAGACAAGGGCTACATCCAGATCACGTACGTGGAGCCCTACTTCGAGCCGCACGAGCTGCGCAAGCGGATCACGCATTACGAGCGGAACTATAACATCAGTGAGTGCCTCCACTGTTTATATCTCCAACGAAATAAGAAAGGCTGTTTGCATTTCAGTGTGTCCCTGTGTAAGTTATTTTATATTTGTACGTACATTTATACCGGGATATGATTTGTCTTATCTGTTCTTCTGCGGCAGAGTACATAACGGAAAAGTAGACTGTTTGAACAGGTAGACCTAACAGAAAAGTAGACTGTTTGAACAAGTAGACGATAGGGAAAATAGACCGATTGTTCCGGAGGGTAGCGGTCTTGTCCGACTTAGCACGGGTATTTAAAAAAAAAATGTGGATTTGATTCCAGCCTCGAGCAAAATGTTTGTATCTGCAAATTGTGTGCATAATGTTTATATGCACAATAGAAAAATATCTGTATTTACGTAAAGTATATTAGTTATCTATAACCCATAAAACAAATTCTTGTTTACATAAGATGCTGTGTGGATGGTCCAGCACTACATATTAATTATTAATATTTCAGAACGGTTCATGTACGCGACGCCGTTCACGGCGGACGGGCGCGCGCACGGCGATATCGCCGAGCAGTGCAAAAGGAAGACCATTCTTACAGTCGCTCACCACTTCCCTTATGTCAAGACTAGAATACAGGTACCTACATACAGTATAGTATAGGTACTACATCATTAGCAGCCCTATTCTCGGTTCTAGAATACTAGATAAGGTTACCTAAAATAACTTTTATGAGCAAAAATGTTAACTCACTCAGGGAACGTTTGTGACTTAAGCAAACTGTTTTCTTTTTTCTTTATTTAAAGCAGCGGTTTTGTTACGCTGACGTTTTTGTTTGTTTGTAAAGTTGTTGAATAATTTGCAGGTGGTGCAGCGCACTCAAATCATTCTGTCGCCTATCGAAGTTGCTATTGAAGATATTCAAAAGAAGGTAAACAGAAGGAGATAACTTCTGTCATTCCCATTTTAAATTTTTTGCCTATACTAAAAGCTGGATATGTAAGTCTTCTGTGCTTATATTATAAAGAGGAAAGATTTGATTGTTTGTTTGTTTGAATTGAATAGGCTCCGAAACTACTGGGCCGATTTGAAAAATTATTTCATTACATTCACCTTTAGAATCCAAAATTTTCCGTGATGAACATAGGCTATAGAATATTTTCCAAAAAATTTCGGGATACACATAAAAATATCTATTTTTGTTAAATATACGTGCGAAGGCGGGCGGACTAGTAGATTGTAATATTATAAGTATACTGATATATATTTTGTTGTTAGACGGGTGAGCTGGCAGCGGCGACGGGCCAGGAGCCGGCGGACCCCAAGATGTTGCAGATGGTGGTGCAGGGCTGCATCGGCACCACCGTCAACCAGGGCCCGCTCGAGCTCGCGCAGGTGACATCACAACCATACTGGATCTTTATTCTCTATGACATACGAATTTCCTTTCCCAAACCGTGTGACGTCACAATGTATTCTAATTACATTTTTGTTCGATTCTACGCCCCTGTCTTGTCATATCTGTGAAACGCGTTGGAATTGGCAATAGTGATTAAGGGCCCTGAACATATTACCTACATGATTACATTTAGTCCGGTCAGGGACTAAATGTACCTAGTCATGTAATACATGAGCTTCAGATTGTAAAACGATGGTTATCTGTATTTGAACAGGTATTTTTGGCGCCTGTAGCGGAAGGAAGCCAGCCGCCGACGCGGCTCACGAATAAACTACGACTGGCTTTCAAAGACTTCTCCAAAAAGTAAGTTTTCAAACCGTTGTGTCCATGTGAGTTGTGTCAATATTCTTTTTGACACTTGTTGCTATTCCGATTACACCTCGGTCCATTTTCCGTCTTTTTCTACGAAATTTAAGGAACTAATTTGGGTTGCTATTACGGGTTTTTTTTCTTCTTCATTCTTTCTTTTGATGTGAATGAAAATCGAGCTGAGAATCGGTATATTAAAGTTTAACAATTATTTACAGAGATAGGAATAGGTAGTGCAATTTAGGGTTAATGACCTCAAACATTATCAATAGTATGGATACGCCCCGGATTCCGGGAAAAATATCGCAAATCATTTATGTTATACTGTAGGTATTTCGTAAGTTTCACTGATTATTTATCTCAGGTTTCAATCAGTTTGTAACATGAGTATTATCCAAGTAAACAATAACTTGCAGATGCCAGGACGCGCTCCGGAAGAACAAGAACCTGATCGGCAGCGACCAGCGCGAGTACCAGCGCGAGCTGGAGCGCAACCTGCAGCGCTTCTCGGAGCGCCTCGCGCCGCTCGTGCGCGCCGCGCCCGGCCACGTGGCGCACCTCAGGTCTGTGTCGACACCAGCCGCTATATCACCTTGACAACCTCTGTGGCGCGGTAGGCGAAGGTCCGCCTGCGACGCAGGTGGTTGCAGGTTCAATTCCCGCCTCAGGACAAATATTTGTATGATCTGCAGGTATTTGTTCAGGGTGTTCTGGTAGTTTTCTATGTATATTAAAAATATCATAATAATGTAATAATATTGTATTATGTATATCAGTCATCTGGTACACATAACACAAGCTCTGCTTAGCTTGGGGCTAGATGATGCTGTGTGGATTGTCCGGCATTATTTATATTTATTTACCATCCTCATCCCTTACTGCTTACTAGACGAAGCAGTTGCGTGTTGACTGTAAATGCTTAATGTCTTCTAAAACGCAAACGCAACTTGCTGACAGGCAACAACTATGTGTTTGGTGGTATATGTATATATATATATATATATATGAGTATAACCAATGCCCTCCACGGAAGACAGCAAACCTTACCCGGCCAGCGAAAGACCCCAACATTGTCGTGGAGAAAAATAAAAAAGATACAAAAATCCCGCATATGCTAGAATTTCTGATTATGCCTGTATTCAGAAAAAGGGGAAAATTAAAAGCGCTGGTTTTTTGAATGTTGATCTCAATTAGAGAAGATTTCTACAATGTATGGCCGTTTTTGCCCCACGTTTGGAGTATAAAGCATAATTGACTAGGTCAGAACTTGCAAGCGCATATGAGACTCAACTGAACTTACATAGTTGTTTTTCATTGCTATAGTTTTTTTCCTTGCAAGAAATTTTAACAGCTTAACTTGAAATTCCTTTCTTTACAGTAATGGGGTGAGCAAACTCGACTACAAGTGTCAAGCGTGAGGCGAGCGAAGCGATAGAACGTGTACCACCGTCTATTTAGTATTATTATTTAATTGATTAGTCTTTATTTAGTCATATTTTTTTCATGTATTTTGTATCTTTTTTTATAAACTTTAATAAGTAGTTATTAGGATATATGCAGGAAAATAGGTGATCGCTTTCATTCTTAGATCCAATGTTGTAGATTGCAATGCGACATCCATAATGGAATATATATATAATATACATGACATCTCTAATAAATAAATAAATAAATCTCAAAATAGTACTTTGTCTTTGACCCAAAGAGTATTTATAGCCATGTGATTTTTAAAATATAGATATAGTATACTAAATAATTTTTGATGCACTACTCTAGCATAACATTTGTACACGTATTTTATATTTATTAAATTCGTAATCTCACTTAAGAGAGGCAATAAAACGTTATTCTCTTACCGAAAGTTTTTTATTTAATTACTTATAATAAATTTAGTTTTTTCATACAGACCTCCAGTGTTTATTTAGCAATTCCAATATGTTTAATTGAATTATAAATAACAATTTGTTATTTTGCTGTCAAAACACCTTCAACTGAGTCTAAAAAATATATGGATGAAATATTGAAATTGGGACTTTCAAATGCTATGCAGCTAATTAATAATACAACATAATTCCCTTCTGTAATTGCTGATATTAGATTATCTAAGGCTGTTTGTTCTTTACATTTTTATCAGAAGTTTTCATACATTATGTAGTACAGTCAAATATCAAAGTCATTATCCTACACCAAAAAACAATGACCAATAATTTTTCAAAAAACACTACATTAAGGTGAAGGTATTCTTCATTAAATCCGAAAGTATTTGATGTTTTATCTAACTGGAGCATAAAATCTATGCATGAATTCCAGATTGAAAAAGATACTTAAACAACACAATAAAATAGATTTCACTAGCATATCTGCAAAATAACTGATAAAATGTTATTCCATCGTGGTAGAAAACAAGGTTTTTGAATCACTTGTGATTTGGTTGAATACTTCAAATATTCAGTGACAGCTGACCTATGTTAGACAAGTATAATTTTCAAGAAATAACATAAATATATTCAAATACCTTGTTAATAAGTAAGATGCTTGCATCTTATTCATGTCATATTGTTGAAATTGTATGCACTATAATTCAAAATTATGACTGTTACGTTGGTCATATTGTGAAGAAAGAACCTCAGTGGAAACTGAGATTTTTGCCTATCCCATTCTTATCTTACCTACAATTTAATTCTTATGTCAAATACCAATTATTCCGCAGCATCCGCCGGTGCGTGCCATGTTAGTCTTTCTTCATAAAATGCAATAACCTGCAAAAACAATCACAATAATAAATACAACACAGAAGCACAAGCAACAGTGTGAAAGAAAATATTATAAATATAACACACAACAGTAGCACAAGAGGAGATAAAGAATACAGGACGTGCAAAGTATCTTGAAAAATTTACTTTAAAAAAATTAAATAAATTAAATTTAATGCTCATATAGTGGTTTTATTGCCCATCTGGAGCAACATTTAGCGGAGGTCGCGTGCGCTCCACTAATTATATTAAAATTAACTATTCCAGTACAGCTGCGCAATTATAGTAAAATATCTCATTCAATCCAATGAGACTCATTAAGTATAAATGAGATTTGGGTTTCTAAGTCATGGTACAAAAACAATTCTGGTAAAATGGGGCCACACAATGAGCTCTCAAAGCCAAATACCTCAAATGACAAGCTGAATTGTTTTGTCTTTATTTATTTTATGTTAAATCTGATACATGTTACATCATCACATGTGACATCATTTTACTTAAAAAGAAAGAAAATTTATTTATTGGCTCATATTGACACTTAGAAAAACCTTTAACATAATTGATTCTAACTGTCTCCAGCATGCAAACCGAAAAAGTCCTGTCAAAGCTTAAGGTTACTCGAAAGAAAGACAGTTTCATTACTGCAATGTACTTACTGTTTGTAACTTTACAGGAATTTCTGAGCAAAATGTCAAGTGAGTTATCTGTCAATTTACATCTGACCTAGGGTTAAAAATCTACTGTCGATCAGCTCCATTGCACCAGAAAGTTGTATGGGTTTCTTTGTACTATATTGGCAACCAAAACTGTTTATGCTGTCTCACTGCATGGCTCAGTCAATAAGAATATGTCCTTAGTCTATGGAAAGTTGAGCTTGGTTTTGTAATATCAAAATTAGAACATCAGTTGTTGTGCCAATCTTCTGATGCCATGCTTGCATTCTGAAGTCACACTGCCCCAGAACAAAGCCATTCCTTTCTCTCACTACCCTCTGTCAGCACTGACACAGATAAATCTGAATAATCATAGAAAAAACAACAACGCACCTGCTGAGGACATTTTATGTTAGCAACTTTAGCGGGCACCAACTCTGCTTCATCAGAATCCGTCCACTTCACAAGGAACATAAGATCACCGGTGGCATCTGATGCCCCTAAAACAAGATAAATGCCAATTAAATAGATTATTAAATAAGATTCCGTTAAGACCTTATGTTAATTCTAATCAAATCTGCCAAGAATGTAATTTTTTACTACCGTATTGCACAATATACTTTGGAGGGTATATAAGACCAGTTACCAATAATCTTCTCAGCCTTCAGTCCCTTATCAAAGCCAGTTTTGGCTTTGTCCTCCTTTTTGTCTCGTTTGGATTCCTTCATCACATCATCTGAAGATACACTGGTGCCGCGACCTTTGTGCCCTGACTCAATACTTGATTCACGAACTCTCTTCTTGCCACGATCCTCTGGCTTTTTCTTCTGTGAGAAAATTATATTTTTTTAAAGGATTTATGATATTTTAATATTGTTTTAGATAGTGAGTAAGTGCTGATGTTGAAAATAATAAAAATATATAACACTGAACTGGTACAAAAAGTCATATTTGTACAAAAACTTGAGGAACTCACTTCTTTGGAATCTTTTTCCTTTTCTTTTTCTTTCTCTTTTCGGTTTTCTTCGTAGGTTCGGATTAGTTCCTCACAGTCAAGATGGTCCACCGGCTCCCATGTACTCTCTTCTTCTTTGTAGCCTTTCCACTTTAGCAGGTATTGTACCTTCATTACAAACAGAGGTATTGAATGGTCATGGTACTACTAGAGTTCAGACTGAGGTTATTCGATGAAGGTCTATCAGGACCATCAATATCTTAAGGACTTAACGGCAAGTTAATGTTATTAAATACCATTAAACCGAGTATCTTTTATAAAATGAAAAGAGAGCGGCAGTCCACTCCACATGCCGCGCATTCTTACCTTCCCCTTTACGATGCGTTTATCAAGAACCTTTTCCACTACATACTCTTCTTCGGCACTGGATGCATCGGAATTATCTCCTTTTTTATCTTTTTTCCCCATTATCAAATTAATTCACCACAAAGTTGAAAATACCGTTTAAAAAAAGCGTCGCGTCGTTGCTTGCTTCTTCCGATCAATTTTGACTTTTCAATTACTTTACTTTTCAATCAAAATGACAAACAAATCAAAATGGCGCCGGTTAATAAGTTATTAACAAACCAAACAAGCAAAGCAGAGACAAGAAATGTTGCCAGCTTTGTTATGTGAAGAGAAAACTCTTTGCCATAATATACCCTAACATTATTAAACAATCAATTTGAGTCTTAAACTGAAATGAAATGTAATTTAATTATAGTGAGACCTAAACTGATGATCCGCGATCTTCCACGCAGCTCGGTAATATGGGGGGAGAAAAGTAATGTTCAAACAAGTAAGTACCTAGAATTATGCCATAAAGGACTACGTGATATTGTTTTTCCCACCGAGTTTATAGGCTGCGGTCGCGGTTCATGCGGTTTAATAGAACATAAGCTGTTACTGGACAAAATGTATAAAGATATAGTACATATTCTAAGTAGCGCGGCTGCAAGCACGAGTGGTCTGCCAAGTAAAAAACCCAATATGAAAAAGACCAGACATTTATGTGGCTGGAATGAACATGTCAGTGGAGCTCATCGTGAGGCCAGGCTTGATTTTAAAATGTGGGTACTTAGCAACCGACCTTCTTCTGGAGCAATGTACACAAAAATGCAAGAGTCGCGCAAAATTTTCAAAAGTCGTCTTAATTGGTGTCAGAAAAACCAGGATCAAATCAAAATGGATATTCTCGCTAAACATCGATCAACTAAAGATTTCAGTAAATTTTGGAAAGTAACATATAAACAGGAGGTCAGGCCTGGCCTCCCGGTGAGTGTAGGTGGAGTAAGTGAGGCCGCAGACATTTCGAATATGTTCCGTGAGCACTTTAAGGTGCGGTCCCCGCTTGGCCCGTCTGCTATGTTGTTTGATACTGAGTCCATAGATGGAGTACAGAAGCCACTTGCTCGTTTCACGGCAGGACAGGTGAGAAAGGTTCTGAGTAAAATGAGTGCTGGAAAGTCTCCTGGTCACGATGGGCTCAGTATTGAGCATTTAAAGCATGCGGGAGTGCACCTTCCGAATGTTCTAGCTATGTTTTTCACAATGTGTATTAGTCACTCTCACCTACCACTAGATTTGATGAAAACAATAGTGGTGCCCATTGTGAAAAACAGAACCGGGGATGTCTCAGACCTGCATAACTATCGACCTATATCTTTGGCAACCATTATTGCTAAAATTCTGGATGGGGTCTTTGATTCTTATACCTATAGATAAATTTTTAAATTTTCATGACGCTCAGTTTGGCTTTCGGCCTGGGTTATCTACAGAAAGCGCGATCATAAGTCTCAAGAACACCATCCAGTATTATACAGACCGCAGGACGCCGGTGTACGCCTGTTTCCTTGACCTCTCCAAAGCATTTGACCTTGTGTCATATGATATGCTGTGGAGAAAGCTGAGGGACAGGGGCATACCGGTTGAAGTCCTTAAAATATTTAAGCACTGGTACGACAACCAAACCAATGTTGTAAGGTGGGGTGGCTCTCTATCGGAAGCATATAGGTTGGAGAGCGGAGTGAGACAGGGGGGCGTGACATCTACAAAGCTCTTTAATTTGTATGTGGATGACCTTATCGGCGGGCTCAGCAGTATGCGTATAGGCTGCCGCATGAACGGTGTAAGCATAAATAACATCAGTTACGCCGATGATATGGTGCTGCTGGCCCCGACGGTGGGTGGCATTAGAGAACTTTTAAAAGTATGTGAAGCCTACGCTGATAAGCATGGGCTCATATACAATGTTAACAAAACCGAATACATGATTTTTAAGGCCGCCGGTAAATGTCCCGATACAAATCTCAAGATCGCCCTAAATGGCATTAATATAAATTGCGTTTCCAAGTTTAAATATCTGGGACATATAGTTACCGATGACCTTAAAGATGATGAAGATATTGAAAGGGAGCGCAGGGCTCTATCGGTCAGAGGTAACATGCTGTCTCGCAGGTTTTCCCGTTGTACTGAACACGTTAAAGTTACGCTCTTTAAGCTTACTGTCAGAGTTTTTACACGGGAGGTCTGTGGGTCCGGTATACCAAAAGATCGATGGACGCTCTGCGAATACAATATAACAATATATTTCGGATGATGCTGCGACTGCCCCGATTCTGCAGTGCGTCGGGAATGTTTGCGCAGTACCATACTGATGGTTTTCACGCCATCATACGCAAGAAAACTGCGTCCCTGATGCGCAGAATACGGGACAGTCGCAACAGCATCCTGGGGACTGTGGCAGAGGGATTATCATCACCACTCTGGAGGTACTTTGTCGTGAGGGTGATCAATGAAGGAAAATACTTCCCGCATTGATTATCCTCAGCTCAGTAGTTTTTCCGTCACGGTTCTGTAGTGTATTGTTTCTTTTCTATTGTTAATCTTTATATTTTATTGCTGTGTGTTTTTTATTTAAATGTGTAGGGTAGAGTGGTAGCCTATGAACCAGTGGTACGCTAAGAACCACTCTCATAGCAACCGAACGCGACGTTGGCAGTTCGTGCAACTGTCGCTGTTCGAACCGCCTTCCCGCGCCGCTACCCTGTACGCAGCGTTGCCGTTTTAGCGACTTTGTCGCTAGATCTAGGGGATTTTGGACTCTTTTAGCGACATTTTTTTCAGATTTAGCGACAAAAAAATATCTAGCGACATCTAGCGACTTTTTAAAATAATGAAATAGTTACTTGGTCTTTAATTACTTGCAACACTTAGTCTATTATTGATAATTCGGGGATGCCCCTAGCAGTGAAGTTTATTTGTCGTGGACCGTGGTTGGTACCACGGAGTAGGTACTAAGTAAGTACAAAAATGCTGCAGGAATTAATACATACATAGAACTAGCAGATTTGGCTATAACAGTTATGTCACTGCCACATTCAAACGCTGAAGTCGAGCGAATGTTCAGTGTGATGAATGAATATCGTAAAAAATAAACTAAGAAACAGATTGGCGCCTGTTACTCTGAACTCAATCATTCTTTTATGAAACCAATTAAAAATTTTAAACCAGTGTTGCCACTGCTACGTATTGCCTGAAGATGTTCTTTCCAAAATCTCAAAAACCATTAAAAAAAACAAAGAGTACCGAAATGGGACCATCAACTTACAGAACTGCTCCTGCCAATGTTTGTGATGAGGATGACGTCTTAGATGACGAAATATTGCAATTTATTCAATTTTGATTACCTATTGTTTGTGTAAACCTACATCTTTTTTTTATGTAATATGGTAAGGAGAAAGGCCCGCCTGATGGGAAGTAAGTGGTGGTTATCTTCAAGTTATAAACACTTAAATATTACCCGTCTTTTATTAATGCAATATCCTTATTTATTTATAAAAAATCTAGCGACATTTAACTAGATTTTTCATATATCTGGCGACTTTTCGGTTGTAGCTTAGCGACTTTTTTTTTGCCTGAGCGGCAACCCTGCCTGTACGCATTCACTGGCGATCTGTCGCCGCGAGTGCACGAGCGAGGAGCGTTTATCAACTGCGAGCATCGAAAACGGCGAAAAACAAGTAAGTTTACTTTTTTCATTACTCTTTTTTTACAAGTCCCATTTTAATATGAGTTCTTTTATTAAAGTTAGAATGTTCTTGAGCATATTTGAGATATAAATTTGAATTAAAAATCTTCTTCTACTGGTTGTAGTTTCACTTTAAATTTATAAAGGGTGGGGTGGTACCCAGTAAACCATTGTCGAGGAGTATCCTATGAACCATGGCTCACTGGGTACCATAGTGTGGTTCATAGCGTACACCTACCCAGATCTTTATAAAGTAACTATTTACAGCAAATTTCTTATTTTTGAACTATTTTAGAATGGGAAGAAATAAAGTAGCAAGCAGAGAGAAAAGAAAAAAGGGTGCCCATACTCCTGAAGAAATAAGGAAAGGCATTGAACTCCATTTGAAAGGAGTTAGCATTCGTAAGGCTGCTAAAGAGTTAAAGCTCCCATATCCAACACTCAGAAGATTGAAAGAAAGAATTGAAGATTATTTGGAATAATATTAGCCTAATAATAGAGCAGAATTACAGCTGCCATTATAAAGACTGTTATTGAATTTTTTTTGTTGATTTTGTAAGACTTGTAGGTATTTACAAATTATTTGTTTTTTTAGAATACCTAAAGGTTAATTTGTTAGCCACCTTACAGGTATAGTTCCTATTATTTTGATTAATATTAGCCTAATAATAAGGCAGAGTTAGAGCTGCCATTATAAAGACTGTTCTTGATAACTTTTTGTTGATTTTGTAAGACTATTTGCATGTTATTCTTTTTTGTAGAATACCTAAAGGTTAATTTGCTTAAGTACCTTAGATAGGTACAGGTAAAGTTATGATTATTTGGAATAATATTAGCCTAATAATAAGGCATTATTAGAGCTACTATATTCTTGGTTGACTCGTTTTTGATGAAAATTTTGATCTCTATTTTTCTAAATAAAAACTTACCTACAAGTTAAGTTTTTTATTACTATGTTAGATAATATGTGCAAGGCATTCTTTATCATATAAATTAAGGTTGATTTACCTTACTAACTCACTAAGATAATCATTATAAATAGGAAGTATAATTTTGGTGAACACTACAAAAATGAAACTTATCAGCTGTCGCTTATCAGCTATCTCAAAATATACAAAATATTTAATTTAAAGATATGATGCAGTTCTAAGAAGTGCAATTAAAATGATTACTAAAAAATATATTTTTTTATTTCCCCTTGTAAAAACATATCTGAGGTATAAACCATACAGTGGTTCATGAGGTACCACTAGGTTAATCGAGTACCACCCCCCATGTTCAATGCGTACCACTGCTGGTACACAGTGAACCAATTTAATATTTTTTTTGTAAGTCCAATAGTAACATAGTTATCAAATAAACAGCTATAGTGACAATGCAAAAGTGAAGCTACTGAATTAACGTAGGTTTTGTGCTAAAATAATATGTCAGGGTTGCTTCCGATTTGATTCTACAGTCCTTCAAACTTTTGGTGGTTCAATGGCTACCACTCTACCCTAATTACTTTGTCGTAAAACTATGGACTAAGCGTTGTCTGAAATAAAACCTTTTTATTTTATTTATTTATTTTAAACAGGCTGTATGTATTGCGAGGCATTTTGATCATAGACTTTTCTCCGGTAGTCGGTCGGAGTAGAATAAATGTCCTAAGTGCCAGGTGCTAAATGCTCTCTAAGCAGGGAGCAGTGATAATAATAACAGAATTTTGAAAATCTTTCATGTTTGTGGTTGCAATACATAAATAAATAATGCTGCACAGCATCATCTAGCCCCAAGCTAAGCAGAGCTTGTATTAGGGGTACTAGATGAATGATATACATAATACAAATATTACACAGATAGATATTTGTACTAAGCATAGAAAGCGACCAGAACACCCTGAACAAACATCCAAAACGGGAATCGCAACTTTCTGCGTCTCGCTGGCAGGCGTTCGCCCACTGAGCCACAGAGATCGTCAAAAAATTCTTCAACAAAAATATTTATTCGAAAGATATTATTTTTTGACTCAATTCACTTCTAAAAAACAATTAAGGAGCATTTAATTTAATTTGTAATTTTAATTTTGTAATTATAATTTTATACAATTTTAAATTTTGCTGTGACATTTTATTAAGTTAGTTTTATTGTGTATAGTGATTAAGTTGTTTTATGTAATATTCTCTATATGGATTTTGATAATCTGAAATAAATGAATAATAATAATTTAAAGACTAAAATCTTCTTCGTAAGTAACAACTTCATTAAAACAAAAACTTAAAATATTTTTTATGATACATGGAAGATATTATTTATGTGGTCGAACTAAGAGATGGCATTGTTATCTGTGAACTCTAAAATAGTATTTTTGGCTACGGCACTTCCATGCCGTAGCCAAAAATACTATTCGGGAGGGTCGAGCCTTAGAGAACATTATTATTCATCGACAATTCACAGTAAATTGTGGTATTTTAGTGGAATTTGAAAACAGCGGTACCTAATAAAATTTTAGAACAGCGGTAATTTTAGAGTTCACTGAGGTACCTACGCAATAAAGAGAAAAAATGTTAGAAATACTATTTCAAGAGCTGTCTAAACTAATTAGTTTAGATGAGAAAGTATAGAAGATATGACAAGATATATAACAGTAAGCGAAACGAGCAATCCAAATTCCAATGAGTCCCCGTACCAAAACGGAAAATGCATGTATTATGTATATAATGGTGTTCCTTTTACTCGTTTAGGTACGATACTTTTTAAATCATTGAAATCGGTCCATTGGTTGCGAAGATATTAAACATTTTGTAAAAGCCAACCGCGGGGCGGCCGTATAGACCGTGGTGACGTCACGAGCCCCGTTCCGCCCGCGCGCGCATTCTCCGCCATTCATTTATTAAAGTTCACTCGATGGCGGGTCGTGTAGTGCTTTTGTGGTTTTTACGTGAAAATATGCAGAATTATAAGTACTATGTAGTACCGAAATGTACTAATACTTCAATTAGTACTCCTGAAAAAATGTTTCCAATGTGCCAAAGGACCCGAAAAGTCGCAAAAATGTACTGTCATGAAGAAACAATTAAGTTTGTACAGTGCGCATCAGAATTAAGTACCCCCCTTGTCTACTAAATATTTACGAATTCTAATTCCCTTGTAACTTATCACAAATTTTCACATGAAAAAATTGTCACGCTGTCGCTCAGGATCCAAAATAATACTCAAAGTCTGAAATTCCCAAAAATTACAACTATTGTGTCCCACCCACATACATTGAGATAGGGGGGGTACTTATATGTGACGCGCACTGTACCTACATACTTATCTACATAACAATGTTGAAAATAACGGCGTAGGTAGTTACAACAACAAACACAACTGCCCTGGCTGACTAACCTAAATAAGTATTTAATATATGCTAGTCCAGGTAGGTAGGTACTACATACATACCTGGACTAGCCTACTTATTTTCCTGCTGTTCTGAGTAGGTTGATAATGAGATTTTTTTACCTCTGAACTTTCAAACCACGAATTTTAGTTTAAATAAATAAATATAAATACAGAATGCTGGACAATCCACACAGCATCATCTAGCCCCAAGCTAAGCAGAACTTGTGTTTTAGGTTACTGATATACATACATAGGTACATAATACAATATTATTTACAATATTGTTTTTATTATACATAGAAAACAACCAGAACCCCTGAACAAATATTTGGCGAGGCGGGAATCGAACCCGCAACCTCCTGCGTCGCAGGCGGACCTTCGCCCACCGCGCCACAGTGGTCGTCAGTGATGAAATTATTACTAATATAATCAAATACCATGAAGGTATCAACCTAAGATAGATCGAAAAAACGATACCGAAGTAGTATTTCTACCACTCATTTGTTATATTATAATAAAAACCTTCTACTATTAAACAAATCAAATCACTTATTAATTGATTTGGTATAAACTGGTGAAGTTAAGCTCCTAGTTGGAGGAGTATCGCGAACAAAATAAGAGTGCGCAGTGGTTCGGCGGCAAGCGCTCGGGTTTTATGACGTCATAGCTTGCGTTCGCGCGGTCAGTGAGCCTCGCTAGGTATTTTGCCCATAACTTTGTCAGTTTTGGTCGCAGAACAAAATTGTTTACACTTTATGTCTTAGTTTTTCAAGGTCTATAAAACTGCATTCATAACAAAAAACTGTACGGGTCCTCATTAAGGTAAAACAAGATAGTACATATAATATTTGCATAAGTGGTAACACTTTTTTTCCATAAAGTTTAACTTACTCTAGGATTTCTTCACTATTTTGTCCATAAACTATCTAGCCAGTATCTAGTCGGTGTATGTGGTCATTATTTATTTTTGGTTGAACTTCCCCAAACCCCCATTCCTTATGGGCCTATTAATCTATGCAGATCAAATAAGTTCCTTGATGCAGATACCCTAAAACATGGATTTATGAAAAGTATGGATAGAATCCTGTCAAATCAAACTTGAATCATAACAATGGCGGAATGACATTGAGTGTCAGTGTATAGAGAGATGCCAACAGAAGAAAAAATTACCCATAATTTTTATAAATATTCTTCCTAATAATTGTTTACAAATGTATATTATGTAAATTATAAAAAATCAACTTAGGTACTGCTTTAGCCACGGTAATCGTCTTTATTAGACCTACTTTTTATAATTTTCAATTTACGCCAGCGCTTTATGGTAGCACCATAAAGCGTAGTTAGCAAACTACAGTGAATTTAATTATCCCACAAGCACAGATCAGAACACTGTACTTTCCCGGGATCAAATAGTAACGTATTTGCTAATCGAAGAAATTTCAACAAAATCTGTTCAGCCCTCAGTGTGTGTACAGAAGTAACAAACATAAACACATTCGAACTCTCCGTTCACTGTCTAATTTTAGTTTGAAAAAAATATTATTTGTGCCTATTACTCGCTGATAACTTTTTTCTGCCTGCGGCTTCACATGCGTTGTTTCTATGGAAACGTCTAACCAATATATTTAAAAAGTTACCTTAATAACAATAATAATTATTTAAAAGTGGCAATTTGCGGCCATATCTTATGATTGTTACTGGGAAGATCAATTAAACGTTCCTAATAATGAAAATATATTAATTTTTCTCATATTCATTGTTTGGTTTAATACATAATAAATAAAAAATTATGTAGGTAGGTATACATATAATTTCCGAATTCTTTTACATGAAAAATCTTATGCACACTGCATGCTATACTAGATTTAGTGGAATTCCAATTATTTTCATTGTAAGATTCTCTGATTATGCGAATTAAATTTAACTTTCAATTTTCATCACCTGGAAATCT
Organism: Eupithecia pulchellata; assembly: GCA_963931895.1. Lineage (NCBI taxonomy): Eukaryota > Metazoa > Arthropoda > Insecta > Lepidoptera > Geometridae > Eupithecia > Eupithecia pulchellata. The sequence continues at coordinate 13,812,931 of OZ007525.1, forward strand.
GAAAAAATATTGAATATTAGTTATGCCCCACGGCTACCTATAATCTCGATATAAAATGATATCTACGTAGCATCAGCGTCAGTAAAATTATTATCAAAATGGGTTCAGCTATTTTGGAGGTTAGCTTAAATAAACACCAAACATATTTCGTAATTCGTATACATAAAGCTAAGCTATTGTATTGATATTACAAACAGAAATTCAATATCATAATTATATTTCAAATAATACATAAGTAAGTATTATTATAAATAACCAGAATGATAAAGAAATGCATATTTACCTGATTCATAATTTAAAGTCAATAAAATATGAGAATTCAAACTTTTTTAATATCCTCCCAAACTTACCGGAAAATTTACATGTTTTCATGTTGGCAAGACTGGCTAGATTTTGTGCTTTTATTTAGATTTTTTGTTGATAATAATTTTGCGTCAAATCGAAGAAATAAGTTGGTGAAATAAGAAATTTACCTAGGAAATGTGATCCGGTGTTTTTTATTGACAAACCCATTGTGATTTTTGCAACATCTGACCACACAAGACGGCGTTTTCCATTTATTTTGGTTTGTTTACAATGGGGTTCATCAGTTGGTGTATAAAGCCGTAATGGCGATGGCCAGCATACTATTTGATTGATTGGCATGCTTGCTTGATTGGAGTGCTTCGTTTTATTTTTTTCTGATACTCCTTCCGTACTTATTTATAGTTTCATGCCCTAAAATAGAAAATTTGCGCAAATTGAACGCCTTGTCACTTTATGTCAGATCTCGGCTTGATTATGTCTCGATTATGTAAACTACTTTGATAACCTATTCGAATCAATTCTGATCAATTCGAATACAATTCGATTCGTGAGTCAATGCAGACACCATTCTAAAACAAACCCGAATCATTACATCTCTCTCTTTCATAATTCAGTTTACATGAGTTTTATTTAATCATGTTGGCCCAATTTTATACAGGTGTAAAATGAACATAGCTAAAATCGATGATAATTTAAACAACAATTGTTTAAATTATCTTTCAAGCACTACTGTCTTTAAAATTCTAATAAAGTAAAATGTGTGACAGAGATAGTAGAACTGAATTACACACGAACTTCACTTTTATTTCGCTTTTTTTTTATCTTCTCTCTCACTCTCGCATTCTTGTTGCGTATCAAACAAAACATCGTCACGTCAATCGCACTAATTTCGTTTCAGCAAGCAATCCAAACAGCCTGTTGATTCTAACGCGGTGGTGCGTGTTGTTACGTTTTTAAACAGAAAGGAATTTACATTTGTGTAACATACTCCTTGGTTTATTATTAAACTATAGCAGACATAAAATAAAAAATTATGAGTGTTTACCATAATTGTGCTGTGTAAAATAAAGATCCCCGTGATTTTTACGGACAAAAAGTGCGTTTTGGCTGATATTTGTGTTCATTCGAGTGGTTCCGTGGATTGAAATTGACTTTTGACGTCACGTAGATCCGTCCAATTCCTATCAGTTGGCGCGAAAGAAAATAAACCAATGTTTCAAACTGAAAAATCTCGGTAGTTCTTTTGTTTTGTTTGCTCTGATTGTAGTAATTTACTATGTATTAAGAGGACCTTTTTGGAAATACTATGCTTTTAAAATGTACTGTCGACGGGAGGCCGATCAAAGTGAACGGGGCACCAGTCAGCCACGGGAATGGTGCGAGAGGTAAGGTCGGCAATTTCAAATTATACCTACCTGCATAACGCCTATAATACATACTTTGCGTGGTATCGTCTTGCTGGCTCGGGTATCACGTATCACAGAAGTTAGTTTCTTACCTTGCTAATAATCAACGTAATTTTACTAACTACCAAAAGAACAGTCTTGCTTAAAGAGTTCTGGATAGACTAAACCGATCAAACAATCAACCAATTTCTGTTGCACTCACCATTAATTAATATAAAAGAATATTAAAATATTAATTTTAACGTATCAGCAATACTTCGAAAGTAGTGGTCCCGGTAAATTATCACCTAATCTTACACAGAGGATTTTTTTGTCAGTAAGGGCAGTATCTTACCTATATCCATAATATGGGAAGTGTTATCCAATATCTGACTATTTAGTACTCCAACCTCAGTTGGCAGAAGTTTTTAATCAGTTTAAGAAACATAATGACTAGTATTTTTTTTTTGTGTAAAATGCCAATGTTTTTGTAAACAAAACTATTTAAACTAAATTATGGGAATAAAAAAATATGGATGGCAGCCTCAGACTACTTTAATGTTAAAAAGATGTAGTAAGGTACTTCTACCCAGTCTCATACTGTATTGTAATATCCGATTCAATTAAGTTTAATGAGTCGATCGAGTCTCTCATTGAAAGCGTGCAAACACAGACATCAGAATTAAGAGCAAGTGTTGCAGCATATCCTCTTAAAGCTAGTATTCCATCCTGATTAACTCTGGTTTCTGGATCTGTTTAAAACTGACAAAGATGTATTTGTGTATCAGTTTGTAAAATACCAGTAGGTGTATTTGAACACTCCCGAATACATCTGACTGCACACAAACACAACAGTACAACAGTTTGTTCCTGCCGCCCAGGAACAAACTGTTGCAGTTACATTCTATACTAGAAAATATTTGATTGTTTGTTGGGACTAAATAAGCTCTCTGAGGAACATAGACTAGAATATAAAAAATAGGGATCTGTATGAAACTTCAATTACCCATTTAACCTAAGGTATGTGTGATTATATGTGTGAAAAAAAACATTGGCGCCGTTCGAATACCTATTCCAAATAATAACAGAAAGATATTATAATTAAGTAATAAACAATTAAGTAATATTTAATCTGGCATTCTTTGATTCATGAATCAAGATAAATCAGATAGTCGGTATATATTGAGCATTCAATCAACCATTTTGTTCCCCAAAACCGATTGGGAATTCTAAATCACAGTGTTTTTGTCAACTGACAGGAGACAACTGATTTAGAATGCCCTATCGTTTTTGGAGGACAAAATAGATCTTTCAATGCCCAATAAATACTTAATTCAGGTGGGTTATGTCGCTGCAATTCATCTGATCAACCCTCATAAAAACCTTCACGAAGAAGAACGCTGACGTCGGCGGCGGCTCGCGGCGAAAACTGACCGACGACGACCGTATCATTTGAAAGAGCCGAAGTTTAGTCAGCACCAATCTGAAAACTAAACAAACAAACAGACTAATTATAAAACGGCTATAACTTAGAATATATCTGTTTATTCAGCGCTCGATCAATATTATTTCTACGATCACATCAAACGGGCAATTACGAGCTTGCGCTGGAAATCCGGATTTGACCGGCAAACAACATGCAACGCGATGAAATACCCAAGTTATAAATCTACCCAGTTTTATGTTTTTCTTCTTATATCAGTTACATTTAACGCACAAATTAATAGTTCCTTGTTTTGTTTGTTGGTGATATTGATATACACCATAATACAAAAATATAAATGTGGGTGTGTTTCTAAAGTAGGTAGGTACCTACGTAATACTAAGAAATAGATATCGCAAAAAATACTTAAAATGTACCTACGTACATAAACTCCTTAAAGTTTTATAATTAGCAACGATAAACTACATTTTGTGATGCTGTTACGTAAAGGCGTGACTGCGAATATTATTTATAGTAGGTACAGAGTAAAAACTGCATGTGTGGAGAAAAGAGCCTAGTTATTAGACCCCCAGGAAAGATATGTAGGCAAGCTAGTACTTTAAGATTTCTTGTGTTGAGTGTCTATTTAATTAAGACGGTTGTCAGTGGAGCGACCCTCGAGTTATCTGCGCGCTATCTTGCGCGCTGTTATCAAGGGTCAGAAGCGGCGGCGCCCGCGCACTCTGCTCTGCTAACAGAGACCAGATATGCGCAACGCAATGCGCACGCGACGAACGTATGACCGGTGGTTTAGTTTATACCAAATATCACCGAATATTTTGGTTTTAGATGGTCATTGACATTTCAGAAAGTCTAACTAAACTGAGCTCAGCTGCTCGATGGACAGAAATGATTGTATAAAATCGAGTATAAATTTGAGCTCGACTGCGGGTTCCCCCACCCGTCACCCGACTAAATCTGGTTTTAACTTAGATGGCTTCTCTGGGAGAAAAGCAGATGAAATCTATCATTATACTGGGTGCATGGCAAGCGCCCTATTTAATTATATGCTTGAAAAGGAAGCCAATGATAAGTTAATGATGAAAACGAAGTGCCGTTGCCCGATGAATAGGTCAAAAACAAAATACCAACCACATCATAAATTCATTACGGGTGTAAAGGGGGTTAACTATGTATCAAACTTATTTATGGAAGAACTTATTGGAAGAACATGTATCATCCCTTTACAATAAATTTATCCGTAATTAATTACTAAATTCATGCGGATGTAAGGGAAGATTGAAGTTTTATCTAATTAACCAACTATAAAACTTCAATCTTTGGTGTTACCATGATGAAGCGTATATACCGTTTGATATTTTATTAAAAGAAGACTTACAAAATATCTTTGCAAATTCGAATGTGAAACATTTATACGCACAGTTGCTTAACATGCCTGTGATAATTGTTTGGACACATTTAACGTAACTCGACGAACGAATGTGTTAACGGAAGCGTTTAATACGAGTACTTAGCTTTGTCGCGATTCCAATCGAGTTAAAGATGATTCGTTTCAATTCAAAAGTACCCATGTGCCCATTCTTTGATATAGCTAAAGAAACGCAGAAAGAGATTGTCATACTTGCTAATTCCAGTAAAGTACTTAATCATGGTAGCAATTTAGGAATTAGTAAAGTATCTCGGCACTTGGGCAGTTACGATGATTACAAACTTCGGTGATGCCAGTTGCCTTGTCACCGATGATGTATCACAGAATCACTGAAGTTCCGAGTCCGTTAATGACTTATTTTCAGTCGCGGAATGCGAACATCTGAAGTTCTATGATGGATCTGTCAGGAGGCGCTCATTGACAAAGTACACTACTGTGCTACTGCTTAGATACAGTGGGATTCGAAAGAGACGACTAGTGTTTCCGCAATGTGTTCTAAAACGCCGCGTTCTAATCAGCCTTGACCTTGTAGTGAATCAAGCTATCGCACTCATAAACAGTTTGTTTGCTGTGTTTACCTTTGATACTAACTTACCTACCTCTGACAAGCAAATTTATGAATGATGATTATTGATGATGGCCAACCAGACGGCACGACACTTGAATCGTTCGCAAGTTTTTGTGTATTAAATATAAATATAATGTTCGATAATCCACACAACAGCATCATCTAGTCCCAAGCTAAGCAGAGCTTGTATTATGGGTATTCATGTCTAATATAGGTACACTATACAATATATTACATAGATAAATATTTTTATCATAAGTACATAGAAAATGACCAGAAAACCCTGAACTAATTTCTGTAGATAAAATAATTACTTGTCCCGAAGCAGGAATCGAACCCGCAACCTCCTGCGTCGCAGGAGGTCACAGAGGTCGTCATATTGACGATGCGACACACATCGCCGTACCTATTGTGTACCATTTAGTCAAAAAATCAAAATCATCCTTTAGACCTTACAGGACTCTTGGACACTAGTTATTAAGACTTTATAAATTTAGGTATGTAAGTCGGTAGGGTATTAGTTTTTTATTATCCATGTCGATTATTATGTTCATCATCATCATCATCATCACCAGCCTATAATAGTCCACTGCTGGACATAGGCCTCCCCTAATGAGCGCCATAGATGGCATCATTATTTGGGGGTTATTGCCCATAATCCCCACGCTGGGCATGCGGGTTGGGGATCGCAGTTCGGTGGAGTTGTTCTGCAGAAGGCGCTGCTGCCCGCCCCCCGGTGTGTTTCCCTTAGTCGCCTCTTACGACACCCACGGGAAGAGTTGGGGTGGTGAAATTCTATGCCGACACCACACGGCGAATTATTATGTTACCTGAAATAAATTATTATTGATCGACCGACATAGTTATACAAATATTTTGAAGTATAACTAGCATGTCAATGAATTTCAAAAAGTACATAGCCTAAAATAACAGTTCTTTTCGGTACCTCTATAGGTAGTAAGTATGACCACAACACCTTATCTCAAACATGTGGAGTAAGTCCTCCAGGCAGACAAACTATTTCCTTATGTTTTTCTATTTCTATCCGGATTTCGCTGTAGTGTTACCGATTTTCCAGTTTATACTGAATTCATTCGGCTGCATCCGGATTTCGCTGTAGTGTTACCGATTTTCCAGTTTATACTGAATTCATTCGGCTGCTGAAGCTCGACGACGACGTCGCGATTTTATGGGTCTCTTAGAATTCATTAAGCTAGTGCTGAATAAAACTCTAAAACAGAATATTATAATCAAGTTCCAAAATTATTTATCATTTCATATCGAAATTCATCAATAAATGATGCTGTCCAGCATAATTTCACAGATCACCTAGCCCAAAAGCAGGGAACTGTGCTATGGGTACCAGATGACGGATAATATAAATATTATTTGTATAAAATCATTAAATCTTGCCATTTGTCCAAACAACAGCCTCAATTCCAATAGCTGAGCGTTCGCGGAAGCGCGAATACACGAGTGTTCAGCTTAGAAACCTTGAGCAAACCTGCAAGCTCACATAGTCACATACCATAAACGTTTTATAAGCGAAGAGACATGGAGAAATGATTGATGCACTGGAGCGATGTACCTTTACCTATGCTATTAACACTCTTAGTGAAGGTGATTGATGAGCAGTGGAGCACTAACACATACATTGTTGCTAAACAAGTGAATGTACAATATGTAATGAATATTTTTAAACTTACGCGATCTGAACACATAATTATTAGTACTATTTTAACGGGTATTTATCGCGTTTACTTAAAATTTTTCAATTAAATAAACGCGATAAATACCCTTTAAAATAGTACTAATAATTATGTACAATATGTAGGTGATGTAGGTAAAGGGGTGCTCTAAAAAGGAATGTTTTGGTGAAAAAAACTTAGTAATTTAATTATTTTACTATAAACAGTATTGTAGTTATACGAATTCATTATTGATAAGCGGGTTAGCTATGAACCTTGTTTGTGTTGGAAGAACATCATCGTTTCATCCCTTATCAAGGCGAGTGCGGTTCGAGGGTTCCGCATCCCTTCGTGCACTACACTAGAGAGCTCGTTGAAGCTTATAAAACTTTAATATTTCACGTAAGGCCTTCCATGTGGCCTAACAATGGTAATGAATTACCTAGGTAATAAATACTTAAATAGCATCGTGTCGTGACTTGCTTATTAACTATTCTTAGTCGTTGAATGATTTGCTATCGCTACCTGCAAGCACCTTACCTGTCGAAATTAAATGTAGGTGAGGTGAACTAAAGTTTGTCTGCAAACAATTCATTTCACTTTTAGTTATTGAATGAAAAAGGATGACAGAAAAGAAATTACTACAGCAGTTGCAATGGTGTACGATACAGCGACGGAACTCAAACTAAGCATGAATGCTCTTGAGGTCCATGAATGAGTGACTTGACAATATTGATGATCTCTTTTATGGATTCAAGAGATTTGATATAAATATTTTTTTTTAATTATATTTAGAATTATTATTAGTGTAAATAATTATATAATCGATTAAACGAAAGAAATACGATAACTTATGACCACACTGTGACTATTATCTGGGTATATCTAGACACAAGGCGACGTTACACCTCGCATGAAAAGATACCATACGTAGATAGTAGAGCCCTTAATGTTAATTCTATTTTTATTGCACGGCTCCACCCAAACCGAAAAGTACTAAGAAAATACTCCACCCAAACCGAAAAGTACTAAGAAAATACTACCTACTAGAGCTACAAGGTATCTACATGCATGTTCTGAGATAAATTAGGATCCGACTACTAACTTTAATTAGAGATTGACACTATCAGAACATCAGAAGACTTCTCTCGCTAGGCTTCATTGTATAATTGGCGTTGTTTACACTGTTTGCCCATCTGTATTGTATTACGTGCATACAATGCGCGATACGTAGATGATAGTGACAGGTACTAAACTGGTTCGCGATCATATCTTGATACCTGCTTGTGCCTTTTATGTTTACCTTTATCAAGAGGTTCGCCTTCAGAACGGCGGACTTCTATGATTTTATTATTGATACCAAGGCTGTCTTGTCGTCCAACTTTAGCGAGCTATCGATGAAAAACTTCGGCATGTATGTAGGTAATAGGCATAGGATATTGCATTATTGCACGATAAAATATATGTAGGTAATAATTAAACAAGTAAAACGTACTAGTTATAATTATCTAGCATATAATATGTATATGGAATCTGTACAGATGGTCAGCAGCTCCATCGGTTCTTAATTTATATTTAAGATTTGTTTGTTAAGTCCACTAAACCTTTACTATGTAGGAATGACGTACGTACGTAGCACATCTCCGCCAGTAAATCAAAGCAATAGACACAGTAGTTTCGCCATGACTTCCGTTGTAGTGCGACAGGAGAAACAGTGGCGTAACTGATAGATTTGACTATGATTGTAACTTGTGGCTTTCCTGTTCCGCTGCTGTGATTCCGCGGCGGAAATGTGCGACACCCTGATGTGCCATCATGACCAGCTTTCGTTATAATAACCTAATTTATTTCGTTTTACCTGGATAGTAATATCAAAGAGGATCTCTCTTCTATTGACTGGACCCAAGCATACAATCTTACAAATAGATTCTCCGAAGCTCCTAAAGTCGATTGAACTCTGTAAAGGTCCCCTGTAAGCCTGGATTACCGCGCTACTGCCACGCAATTTCGAGAAGAAGCCATTAAGCTTCAGAAGGTTCTCTATAGAAATTGCGTGGAAGCTAACGTTTCAAATCAAATTATACATTAAATGCCTGAACATTATTCACCAAATTAATCTTTGATATCAATTTGCATAATGTGAAGTCATACTAATGTTATATTAATGTTTTCAATGATGATAACTGATTAATTTTTATTTTTTCAGGTAATGTCTTCGATGTTTCATCTACCTACGAATAGATATAGTAAGTTATTTAGTCCCTAGAATTCAGGGGCACTATTAAATACTACAGCATCGTTATCAAACACATTCGATGTTATCCTTCTTAGAGATCAAGTAGGTAATATGTATAGCCTCATTGTCAAGTAGGTATTTCTTAGAATTTAACCCGCACCGCATCATTTGTGTCCGCAGAAGCGATTCCTTTCGCACGACGACGCGACGAACTGAATATAATGTTTGTAAACATTCGCCGTAACACTCACTCCATTCTTATTCCGTTGCGTATAAATAATCAGAATCCAAAAATAACTCGAGATATTGAATTTCTGAATCCGCTTAGCCTCGAATAAGAAACAGTTACCTATGCATTGAAACGACAACGTTGAATTTCAAAATGGTCTTTTTTGGAATGGAACAACAAACATACAAAATTGATCTAGATTTCTTGCAGGATGATACTTTTATAATTTGGTTATACTATTTTAGTCATAATGGTCTACCGTAATTGTAACCTAATTGTAGATTCTCAGAGTAAGATAAGTAGTAATACCTGTTCTGTTCTAAAATTAGACGAATCTACAACAGGCTGCAAAAAGGTTAATGTTTGTGTTTTTAAAACGAGTTCTAACCACGTAGGTAGATGATAGACCCGGTTCGATGACCAGAAATATGATTTTGTTGAACGTAAACAACGAGCATTTAAAATATTCTTAGTGCGACCGCAATAGTCCTTGGGTGTATCGGAATATCGATTCACTCTTCCTCTGATTAGATTCTCGTGATATTTTATAGCACGTTCTTACATCGTGGTCGCATGCACGAGGCAGGGGACAGAGCTGCGCTTATCAGTACAGTATTGCGTTAATTACATAATGATGATAGAAGCACGCAAGCCCTCGCCAACTTTATCTTAAATCTTAATATTTAAAGGAACAAGCGATTTTCTGGCGATAACGCCCAGCCTAAACCGCTGAAGCTAGAAAGCTGAAATTTGGAAGGTAGGTTCCTTTTACAACACAAGCACCCTCTAAGAAGGGATTTTTGGTAATTCCACCCCTAACGGGGTGAAAAGGGGGTTGGAAGTTTTTTTGGTCCTTTTTATAACTCTGTAACCGATTCTCTTGAAATTTACAGGAAATACTAAACATACAAAAATATTGAACACATGTTTCAGGATTTTTCAAAATATTCCTGAAAATAGGGTGAAATGTGTTTTAGATTCGTAGTTTGGCTCCGTATTGAAATGTCTATAACTTTTTAATAAAGCATACTCATGACTTAAAACTTTCAGTATGTACTGAAAAAACTATAAGTCAAACCACGTGTATAAGGATTTTTCAAAAATGTTACTATATAAGTATAAAAAAGGTATTCGAATTATTGAGGTTATTGTGGTGAAATTTATCAACCAATGACGCTATTGGCTTAAAATTTACAGAAAAAAACTACACAAACAAAAATATTGAATAAGTATTTTAGGATTTTTCAATATAATCCTGAAAATTCATCATGAATGTAAGCGGGTTAACTACGATCCTATTATATGTTGTAAGAACACCAACGTTTAATACAACATAATGTATAATAGGTTCGTAGTTAACCCGCTTACATTCATAATGAATTCATCAAACTACGATAGTTTTTATAGTAAAATCCTGAAAATGGGATAAAAACGGTTATTCAAGTTTGAGACTGGCTAAAGTAGAATGTTTGAAGTCCATCGTGTCATTATCATTCAATATGAAAAAAATACAGTAAATGGTTATTTTTTAAAGAAAACCCTTATAACGGGATTACGGGATACATGATATTTAAAGCGGGTTTCAGGAATTTCCGACACTTAAAATAGGGTATTAGCTGATTTCGTCAAGATTTTGTACCCTAAAGTCCACGCAAATAAAATTGCGAGGGGGTCAGCTCTATCGTATAAAGCCAAAACACTGTACTTTTAAAATACTCATTTCGAGATATTGGCGTTTAAAGATTTTTTCTATATTTTGTTGTTTTTGGAGTTCCTAATGTGATTTGATGTTTGATACCTATCTCAAACATTAGATATTATTAGTGCCGTACTAGCCAAATTCATTTTGGTATAATTAATAAGGTAGTTAATTAAAAATATAACAAAACCTGTTTTGCTTTATTAATACTAATTGAATTTAAGTTCCTTTGTAAAACTGAAACACTGTATTGCAGTATACATTGTTTTGGCTTTATGAGACTACAAACATACATACAATGAATTACACTGTATTTCTTTAAAAATGATACTGTATGTATGTACTGATTACACAGGCCGACAAAAAAAAACTTTTTTTTGGTGCAGTAAAATTTTGCTTAAATATTGTTTTTGAACGTGTCTGATGACGTACCTGCATTTGTCATACTTGTATCAGCTCTAATTTAACAACTACCCTCAATTTTAAAATTTTGTCACTTTTACTTCAACAAAATGTCACAAGTTTTATATTTTCTTTAATTTCGTTGTTTTTGCACTATGGCAAGCTCATCACGATGTTGTTTGAACAATCCAGATGCATTTTGTTATATTTGCGGTGAATATACCTTCGAAGATTGCCCAAAATCGATAAACAAGTTCGCAAAAAAATCATATTTGGCTTATTTGAACGTGAGTATTAAGCATCAAGACAAGCCTTGGGTGCCTCATTTTGTGTATAAGACATGCAGTGAACATTTGAGGCAATGGACAAATTGCAAGAGAAGGTGTATGAAGTTTGGGATACCGATGATTTGGAGAGAACAACAAAATCACTTTGACGATTGTTATTTCTGCTTGGTTAAGGTCATCGGCATAAATCGTAAAAATCGGAGCAAATGGACATATTCTGATATACCATCAGCGAGAATACCTCTACCTCATTCCGAAAGTATTCCTGTTCCTACGTACCACCACCTGCCAGATATCCCAGTAGAAGAAAATGAGGAAATCCAAGCAAATTCCGAGACCAACAGTGATAATACAAACGATTTTAATCGAACCTCTCGCTTTTTTTCTCAAGGTGAGCTTAATGATCTCATAAGGGATTTAGAACTTTCAAAGGAGCGAGCTCAGTTACTGGCTTCCAGGTTAAAAGAGAAGAATAGTCTTGCAAATTGAATTGAAAAAAAATTTTTATTGTCTTTGTCGATCCACATTCCAAAACTGTCTCCATATTTCTTCTCTTTCATCCTGCGTTATTTTTACGGAGCACTCTTTGGCACACTTACATGGTTCTAAGATACCTAGGATGTTTATCCCGTTGATTTTGGATCATGCTGGTCGGGTCTCTTGCTCTCTTCTTTTTCCTAGGCGGCTCTTCTTTTGACGTGTCAGATATGGATGATTGTGATGTATTCGGCATGGCAGACATAGGAGAGATATTAGTCTTTTTTTCTACTGGGAGTGGTGAACAAACTATTTCCGTTGACGATGAACTCATGGGAATGATGTCAGAACTAATTACTTCTACATCTTCAGCTGAACTAAATGTTTTGGATTAAAATATCATTTATTCAGGGACACTTGCGGGCACGATCACTTCAGAGCTAATAATATGGATCCTATTTTCGCGTAAGGGTTGGCTGCTTCCATCGATAGTCAAAAGCTTTTGGTAATTTGGACCCGGTTTTGGTGAATGAACCAGAGCAACTGTTGTAATTACCTTAGTGAAGTTTCACTTTGTATCTTCGGGAACTGCTGATTTTGTTGACAAGGCAGCAACTCTGTATATTCTTTTTTCTGTTCGTGAATTTCTAAGATACAGTCTTGGAGTAAAGATTCATTCAAAGGCACCATCGGTACGGGATTTATGTCACGTAAATCGAAATCACATGCATCATCGAGATAGTAATACGACGTGAGCTCCGCTTCCCTTAGTTCTAACACGACTAAACGCGTCGATGGCAAAACACTGTATAAAATGTGCGCGTAAAAAATCTTGTAAAGTAAAGACACCGTAAGAATGAATATAGTGTTATGGAATAACAAATCTTATAAATTAGAAGATACAGGTGTAAATCGCAGTTCAGAAACAAAGCTACAAACACCTATTTCTTTATTTTTAAGGCACAGGGTGTATGTATTAGGCTGTCAGAAAACGAATAAGCGCTATAGCGACAAAACACTGTATGTGACTTTACAGTGTCATGGTTTTACACGATAGAGCTAGTATTATATAAATGAACAAGCTCTCCAGAAAATCTGGAGACAACGCCCGGCCTAAATCGCTGAACCTAGAGAGCTGAAATTTGAAGGGTTCCACAATCATCCGCTTCCGCGAAAGGATTTTTGGTAATTCCACCCCTAAAGAGGTGAAACCCCTTTTCTGATTTTTTGCTGCTGAAGGATTTTTTGGTGTTTTTTGTAACTCTTCAACCGGTGGGATGATGTGCTTGAAACTACAGAGAATACTAAAAATACCAAACCTTTGAACAGCTGTTCCGGATTTTTCAATATTATGTACATATTGTAGAAAAATCCTGGAACTTTTTGGTTTTGGTTTCAGAAATTTCTTACACTTTAAATCTATATCTATACTAATATTATAAAGAGGAAAGATTTGATTGTTTGTTTGTTTGTATGTTTGTTTGTTTGTTTGAATTGAATAGGCTCTGAAACTACTGGACCGAGTTAAAAAATTCTTTCACCATTAGAATCCTTAATTTTCCGTGATGAACATAGGCTATATAATATTTTCAAAAAAGTTAGGGATCCGCATGAAAAATTCAATAATTGAACCGTGGGCTGTATATTCAACCTCTTTTTCTATTATGGCGCGTCAGAATAGAAAAAGAGGTTGTATAGCGCACGGTGCTTGCTTTTTCTCTACGGCCAGTGTCAGTTTTGGAATGTCGAGTCAATGTCAAAAACCCCAATGCTGTTAAAAAAAGTAAAGATCCGTATGAAAACTGTGAAACCCATCGTTTTAGTGTGTATAATTTCTGAAATTTTTGTTTAATACCCGTGCGAAGCCGGGGCGGGCCGCTAGTGGGGTATAATCTGATTTCGAGATTCTTTTTCCATAAATTCTACGCAAATGAAATTGCGAGCTGTCAGTTAGTTTATGTATAAAACTGAGTAGACAAGAGAACATACTTGCGTAGTAAGTAAACAAAGTTTGTGTCAGGTCGCGACCCTGCGATTGATTGCACGAGGCCCGGCCAGATCGTATCCATGACGATATTGATTGTTCAACGCTCATATTTTAATGGCGCTAGAGATTAGTAAAATTAATCTCCAGAAACCCTTCGTTCAATAAAAAAAATACAAAATTATTTATTTCCAGGCATACATTGCAAAGCTAACTATAATAGGTAGGTATTTCTAAAAGATAAGCTACGGCCCACATTCTGTCCGAAACGTCAGCAAGTCACTAGGCTCTAGTCCCGTGTCGTGGGTACACCCGTGCACGATAGTCTGAAGATTTACTAGTTTCTAGGGTATCCAAAAAAGCTACAGATTTTATTCAGTTCTGGTATACATGATTAGGACATAAAGTTATGAATAAAAATGTAGTTGGGAATTTATAGTTAAGAAAGTTATAGTTCATCGGTATAGTTGAATGGGTGTGTGTGATGGTGATGAGTATATATGTAGTGTTGTGTATTGTGTGTGTGTGTGAGTGTATGTAAGAGAGTTTCACGGTTACAGAAGAATCTCCTCGTAGATCCCCTGAGTCCGAGTTTGGAAGTCGTTTAGCAAAATATGTTTTAGTAGTAAAACGGGGAATTTTGAAGACGCTCTTCTTAACCCTCGGTACTTCAAGGAGCTGGGCTGGTCTGGCCTGGTTAGGCAGGGGGATAATGCACAAAACACTCCTACGCGAGATGTCAGTGCAGATCTGAGTTCCCCCACTTAGAATTAGAACCCTCGGTCAGTCGCGCACTTTTTGTTTACGCGGTTGGTCACGTGGGGTTTCTGTAGACACCAAAAATAAACAGCCTAAAAACACCTTTTTAATGATATTTTCCTAATTATCTTAGCAAATCATTTGTGTTTAACTTAATAACAATAAAAATACAACAAGTTACGTAAACATTTTCTTTTATTTCTGCCTTAAACTTACAAACTAAAAGAAGGAACATAAATTTCTCTCCTTAAGATCACAATCACCAAAACAATGTTTTATTTTAATCGAACTTAATGAAGGAATTTCTCCTTATAATACATCTGTATGCATTACACTAAAGTAACGAAGACAGTTCCGTAAAATTAGGAAAGCACCAACAAAAAAAAACATAAACTTTTACCAATTGAAGTCAGTAAATTTTTCATGATTTTCTTCTTGAAAACAGTCGGTGCGTAGCGTATTAGTATGTATGTATTGGTCATTTATGTTAACCCTTTTATGGCAGATAGATTTGAATTTTCGATCTGTTTGTCGATGCTCATGCGAAGGTTCCGAATTCTCAGGCAGTTCACTCCTTTCATCCGGTATATACCGCCTTCACCTGCTTCATCACTACCATCATAAACATCGTTCTTTCATCATCTACTCAATAAGCTTAATATACGTCGTTGTTGTTCATCGTCCATTTTACCAGTTAATAAAATGTAAAACTACAAAGAAATACATAAAAAACATGCTATAAATGAAATCTAAACTAAAAAAATCATTTCAATTTTACTTACGCAGTTAGTCGCGTGGGGTCTTTCAAAGCCCGTACGCACAAAACACGTCTGTAACTCTGTACTTACGCGCGAGCTGAAGTTAACGACGATACGCAGCAAGTATAATCCAACTTAGGAGGGTACCTAAAATGTTGAATCGCTGAGATGGTTTTAAATGTTTGCATTGTACATTTCTGCAACACCTGGGCTTTCAAAGACCCCACGTGACCAACGGAGGGTTATGTAGGTCTGGGTATATGACAGAGTTTAAGGTTTCCGAGTGGATAGCTGTAAAAGCTTTGATGATGAACAGCTGGCGGACTCTTAGAACACCCGCTTCCTTGTATATTATACCATTAAATCAAAACATTTCGTAAGAATCTCTTTGGAGCCCCTTTAGAGCCTTTTTAAGGTTCCGTACCCAAAGGGTGAAAACGAGACCCTTTTGCTAAGCCTTCGCTATCTATCCGGGCTTTATTACAGTATGAACCGTAAAAGGTAATTTTCACAGAATGTGAATGTCTCTTGCATCTATAACAACAAATAATAAAAAAACAATAAATATTAAAAATGTATGGGCTCCCATACCAAAAACGCCATTTTTTTGATTATTATTTATCTATTATTTATACGTTTATCAAGACTGGATCTCTTAATCTGATGACCCTTCCTCTTGAACGAATGATCGAGATAGACAGTTGAATGTTTGACAGGTTGTCTAATACTTACTATTGCTGCTATTAACAACAAATAATAAATTGCTATAATAATTAAGGGTGTGGTCCGTACCACGTTGAGTAGCGATCACAGAAGTTAAGCCGGGTCGGGTGCCGCCGTCAGTTCTTGGGGGACCGTGTCATGTTGGCTTTTTGCTGTTTTCGATCCATGAAAAATCTGTATTAAGGGTTCCTTTTCAGCAAGTTTTTGTACAACGGAACTCTCCGCGTGAGAGACTACTCTAACTTGCCGGTTTTATTTAAGAGCTTTCCCGTACACTATATGACGTAAAATACCACTCTCCCCTCCTTCCGGTCTTTTTCTTTGTCGTATCTTACTTTGATTTATACTTATGTATATAATTTTGTATAATCCGAAACTTTCTCTAGCCAACAACTATACATACCTACTTAGTTAATTTGAAGTGCAATATTTTTTAATTATTTTATGACAGGCTCCATCTTATTGCGCTGCGTGTTAAGAAAATGTGGTGAAGCCCCGAGTTGCTTATTACTAGCTTGCAAAGATAGCAAAGCAAGGTTCCTCAAAGGCAATCTGTTCCTGCACTTAGATAAACATCCGTGACACGTGTCATCAAGTGCCATAATGAGCTTTTCAGCGAAGAGATTTGCAAAGCTTAAATTTGGACTGGAAATGAAACTCCCTTCCCAGAGATAATCTATCCTTCCACTCACCGCAAGCAATATCGCCTGGCCGCATTACCCTAATAGAGATGAATAGCGAGTAGTCGTGCCCACAGCACATTCCTTCTAGGTAAACGTCGCGTCGAGTCGCGTAACCAATAATGGTGATCCGACGTCATAGATATGGTTTTCGCGTAATTATATTCAATTACATATAATGTATTTATCTAATGGTGTTTATATCGTCCCTTCGCTCACGGCGTCAGTTCGTGTTTACTCACCGGCGAGGAAGGACATTGGGTCTCGAAACCAGCCCTTGCGTGTTCTCGAACTTACTATAAAAGAGTCTGTGGGTTTTTGTGAATCACTTTGACGGATTCTTTCAGTTTCAGTCAGTAAACAGTGAATGCAACTTCCAATGTGAGTACATCTATTCGTATCTATTTCCAATAATTAAAAGCCAGCAATCGTCTCAAGGTATAATTATGATAATGGTTTAATGAATTATGGTTTTGGTGCCCGTATGATCGTGGACTAAAATTACAATTACAATACATGATCAGTGTTTATGTTTATGTAGCTTCTAAGGGTGTTCAATTTTGTATGTTTTTCGAAATTGATGTAGGTAAACTAGTGTTTAGCGTAAACGCAAAAACTTCACAGTTTCACATTATTGCCGTGTCATCCCAGTGATTTGGATATCTTATGGAAGGCTTTTATAGTGAGGACTCCTTCATGCCCTTTGGAAAGGATTTGCAATTCAAGCAATTCGATTTGATGTGATTAAATTTGATGTGTGTTCAAACGGACCGGAACACTCTTCTATTCTATTTTGTTTGTAGTTTCAAGTTTCTACTGCGAATCTCTTGAAAGTAACATTAAACCTTTTTGAAGTCGTAGGTATTGCTAAAGGTATCATGCCTCGCGTAGGTATAGCTGAAAAATGCAAGGTTTGCTGGGGACAATCTAATCTACCTATTGTCATGTCAGTAATATAATAACTTATCGTACTGAGACATTCCTAAGTATTACGTACAAAATATAAATTCTTGTTATTCTAGCAAATAGCAATCTAGCTTAGTATATGTAGGTATATAGGAACTAAATTATATACTAAGCGCAGAGAGACATGTCATATTTATTTACTATAGGTTTATTCTAACCATGTAAAGATAAGTTACGATAACATAGCACACTTCAATACCATTTCATGACGCGGGAGTCATTTACTGGTTTACTGAATTGTTACTAATGTAATGTCCTAATGAGTCAAGGTTACCTTAGCTCAGCGTAGTAATGGTAAAGTAAATTATATTCGACTTAAGACTTTTTACTGCTTTCGTCATAAAACCTATGCAGCAACACAATCGTCAAAGTTGTCCGATAGGACGAATTGAATTGAAAAAGCTCTCATCATAATTTGATTATTTTGAAAAAAAAATTATAAAGTAACTGACTTGAAATTAGTTGAAATCCCTTAGTTTTAAACTGTTTTGTAATTTTTGGGGATAAATCCTATGTCCCGTCCACAAAAACTTATAGGACAATCTTGGGAATTCATTTGAATACAATAATTGACAGGACATTAAAAAACTAAATACCGTTGTTAGTAGTATATGTATACTATATAGAGGTACTATTAGCAGTATATAGGTCGAACATTCTTTTTTCGAATTCTGAGCTTATTTGTTTCGGCTGTCGTGGCTTTGTATGGAATAATTTTTTTAATTAGCCTTTCAAAAAAAAAACACATTGTACTTATCTATTGTATACAGGTTGCCCTCAAGGTACCCACCTTATCTACCTATTTGAAACATCGCATATAGTATTCCGGAATAACATAGCTCCTGCTACGTCGGTAAGTAGGTCGGGTGGTTGATTAAATAACAAGAATATAATAATTACATATAAATTTTACTGATAACCACTTCATAATATTATAATATAGACAGTCACATGCCAGGGTTGGGCATTTTAAAGACGATTGTCTAGATGCGTAGGTAATTAATTGTTGTTACTAAATGTATTAATTACTCGCTATGACGTTGTGCAGTGTGATCCACGTGTGATCGGACCTGCATGTCATGCAAAGTAAATACATAAAATAATGGAATCAAAAAAATAAAATTATGATGGGAAAATTTTTACCAATTTATTAATGATGGGTAAAACAAAACGTGATGTTTTTTTTAAATAATATTTTATAGAAAATCACCGATAAGTCTTGTAAATAATGCATTTAGTGTACACAGCATGCGTAAGGACGTCGTTGTCAGACTTACGAGTTTACGAGATTTCATATTTCATTACTAAGTTTTCTTTGAAGAGTTTGTAGCGCTGCGTCCGCAACGGGAGACCTTCAGATGTAGCCATTGCAAAATGGTGTTAATTAACACAGATTATTATACAAGCTTACTCGGAAATCGCGTGCGGTGATCAAGTGAATCACGGCCCATCTCATTGGTCAATGTTTGTGTGGCTACGAGATAAGCGGTCATGTTTATCATCAAAGAACAGGAGGAATATTTATCTTGAGAATGGTCTTTGTTTCAACCATTTTCTAAATATTTCAAAAAGTATGAATCTTACCGAAATTTGAAAACCTATTCTGAGATGTACAAACCGATACCTACCCTTAATTTCGACTTCAAATATTTACTAATGAACTCATTTTCATTTATTTTTCTTTTAAACCTGTGCATGCGCACGCAACTTATTATTATTTTAAATTGTCAAGCTATTAGCTGCAGTAGTTTCTGAGATTTTAAATATTGAAAACAGGACCGAAAAAGCGAGACCATAATGGGTTCAAAAACGATATTGGAAACCCTAAAAACAGCTAGATACGTAGTTTTGTTAGTAACGTGAAAATCCATCCAGCTATCCGAAAGTTACCATAGATTTTTGTTTCTCCACTAAACGGATAGGGGCTGTAATAATGCAAATAGATAGTTTTAGACCTGAAATAAAACATTATTTTCATCCCATTAATAAGTTCCCATGGAATAGAAATAACCCAAAAAGTTTTAAAAGCAACGCGTGTGCGAAGGCCGGGGCAGAAACTAGTTGCATAAGTGTCAAGCGAACCATTCATTCCTAGCCCATCCGCCAACGTATGTTATGTTTTATAGTGATTTTAATTGGGTTTTACCAACAAAATAGGGAGAATTTTAAGAATTTAAGTACTTATTGTAATCCCCGATGATCTCTAAATCCCTAAAAATACAATAATCTGTTGTTTTTGCTTGGCACAGAACATCAAAGCTCTAATTTGAATCAACAGTCTCAAAAATATTTTAATTGCCTATATAACGACAAAACCAATTGAGGCCATCTCAATATTATCAGTCTGGTCCAAGATAAACAAACATTTGATTGGGTTTAATGACGGGCACGGTGACAGTATGATGCAGACTGAAGCTAAAGGTTATTTCATGAGAAAATTATGGTTTCTCGCAAAAATATCCAAACCCATGAAAGAACAATGGCAGAATTTGGTCTGGACTTTTTTTTGCGTCCATGGATCTGATGTATATGAATCAAATTTAATAAATTTTCTATGATTTTTCAATTATTCACTCCTTCTCGTAAAGGCCGGAGTTATTTTATGATATTTAAAAGCTCATCAAATGATATTCGAATTAGGTACATTCGAAATGTTACCATTTTATTAGTGGTGCGGGTACAATTATTATTGAATGCAATGTATCATTTGTCTTTGATAGTTGTTGATAGTGTCATGTTGTCAGCGGTTGTCTGTCAAGACCTCGTCAAGACGCCTTAGAATCTAGAACATAGTGGTTTTATTCTCTTTGACATCCTTCCGGCGTTTTTCATCTCTGCTGTGTTTTGTGTTTATATTTTGGTTTTCTATTTATTTTTACCCGAATTACGGAAGCCACAGGCGACGTATGTAACACCCGACCTGGACTGTTTATGGACATGGACTGATTGATACTGCCCTGTGTCTGCCTAGTGCGTGCCCTTAGGACTCCGATATTGTTGTTTTGGGTGTTCTGGGCATTTTATATGTAAAATAAAAAAATATATATTAATGTAGGTATACCTATATATATTGTTTTAAGTATAATAAGTTATCTATTAGGAACTCATAACATAACACAACCTCTGCTTAGCTTCGGGCTAGATGATGATGTTTAGTCATTCAACTCTGAATGACAAATCCAGGAATATCGCTGGTTTTCCCAATGAAAACAATAACTTACACTCACTCAGTAGGTATGTGAATGTTGATAGCTACCAACATCCAGTTATTCGTACGCTGATCATCTCCTATTCAATGATCAAATCATAAATATAATAAGTTGTAATTAAAACAACATTCCGGATTATGCACAGTTGAAATAGGTAACTATTAAATACAAAATTGAATTAAAAATGTTGATAAGTCTGACAAATAAAATTAAAATAAGATTTAAAAAATATTGTATAAAACAAGAACCAGTTAATTCTCTTAATAAACTACTTTATGATGATATTTCTATATTAATAAACAAATTTAAGACTTAGATTAGATGTATACAGAAGGTATACATCATATTTAAAATAAATATACCTAGAAAAATACCCAAAGTAAGTTAAATCTATTATGTTATACTATACATATTAATTGTAGTATTACATAATTACTAATTTTAATCCAGCTAGATAACACTCGTATCATGTATTTTATCTGACCCTCCTGCTCCCTTTGATGATCATTGATCAAGCAAAAATTTATTTTACTTGTTTTTTTAAATATCTAAATTTTGCAGGTTCCTTTAATAATAATCAACCCATTAAATACGCAAAAAATTGTAAACTCAGATACGCCCTACAGTACCTATGCAATAATTACTATCGTTATTCTAAATACTTGACCTGCTCATTGATCATATGCAATTCATTCGGGCTAAACGTGGACAAGTTCTGTGCGGAACTCTTTGCTGAATATATTAGCCACATCCATATGTATCGCTATGTATAATAAAAAAATCTTCATGTATGTAACGTAGTAGGTACCTTTAACTTAAGGTCTGCTTCGCGTGGGGGCTAAATGATGCTGATTTTATTTATCAGTCTATCCAAGTTAACGTGTGCAATAATTTTTACTAATGCACATACATACCTACTGTTTTATTATAGTTTATTTTTTAAATTGTGTATACCTACATTTTACAAATTATTATTATAAGATAGCTAAAAAATATAACACAAACTAATTAAATAAAAATTTGGTGCCATATAAATTCTATCATCATTCTCCTACCATCTCAAATCCTCTAATTATAGAGATTTGTGGTAAACACGATAATTAACTGAGAATTTCCTGAAGTTCTGTGTCCCTTTGGGATTCTATTCTATCGATAGCAAGCACTAATGTTATGGAATACGACCTCTTTACTTAGCTGGTGATCGAGAAATGTCATTTACCTAAAAAAGCGAAACAGGAATAAGAAAAGGATTAAAAACCTACAATATATTCCTGTAAAATACCTATGCAGTTGCAGTAGGTATTTACTTTTGGAGCATTGTCTATTATGTTATTTCAGCTCAAAATCACACTCACATCCGATATGGATTATAATTATTCTATTAATAAGACAAGTCAATAAAAATTATAAGCCGTTTAAATGCGTATATTTTGAATTTTCTGAAAAAAAGAACACTATGTAACGCACCCGTATACTCACCTATCTATAAATTAGAGCTTATAAGTATATGTAGTTAAGTAGTTATTGACGTCATAAATAAATAGAGCAAATTGCAAATATCTGAATAGTAATTATGATGCGAAGCGACGCTATGTTACAGAGTTTGTTTTATTAGCGATTAAATGAATACCTATGAATATGCATTGTGAACTTGCGATAGAAGGTATTCTTTACATGTGTATCACAATCACAAGCAATAACGACAATGTAAATTTACATTTCAGAAAAATAATTGTTTGGTAAAAAACTAAAACAAACTACTTACAATCATTATTAAGTAGAATAATATAAATATTTATATGTATTATATCGTTCTTTGGCCGGCACTTGTAGATGACTTACAAGATACTATTCCATAATTCTATAGGAGTATAGTTTTCTTCTTAGAGTAATAAGACGTAGAGTGATAATTTCACACAAAAAATCCGCTCGAAGTTGAAGCAACAAAACAACCTATGTGTGCGTAAGCGGCTCGTGATTACATTAGCCGACACGCACACAAGCGCACAAATAATGTTGCAAGCTATCAACATTTACCCCATAAATTAGGGAAATTGTAATAATTGTAAGGAGTTTATGATAATCATTTTTCTGTTAATATTACATACTCTATGGGCGTTTATATAAAGGTTAAGTAGTTAAGTCGAGTAGTAAGTATGACAAAAGTAAAATCATTAAATTAAACAATACAATAACAAAATACTTTATTTATAACACAAGAAAAAGAACATAATAACAAAAAAACAGGTACAATGGGCGGCCTTATCGCCTAGAAGCGATAAGACAGGCAACCTTCGGATGAAATTAATTATGTTAATTAAAGATCGTCAAAGAATATACAAAACCTCTGGTTTTAAGGATGACACTGTTTACACAGACACCCTGTATTAACTTAAAAATCCAGGTAAGATAAGAAGTAATCAAGTAACCCTTATAATATTTGGCAAATAAAAGTACCTACCAGTGGAAAGTAGAAATAAATAATGCGAGACAATCCACACAGCATAATCTAGCCCCAAGCTAAGCAGAGATTGTGTTGTGGGTACTAGATGACAGACATAAATACTTAATACAAAATTACTATACTTAGATAGATATTTTTTTACTATACATAGAAAACGACCAGAACACCCGAAACAAATATTTGCAGATCTTACAAACATTTGTTTCGAGGCGGGAATCGAACCCGCAACCTACTGCGCCACAGGCTGATCTTCACCCACCGCGCCATAAAGGTCGTCAAAAAATAGACAAAACCTCTGGTTTTAAGGATAACACTGTTTACACAAACACCCTGTATATTTTACTTAAAAATCCAGGTTAGATAAGAAGTTACCCTAATAATATTTGGCAAATAAATGTGCCTACCAGTGGAAAGTAGAATAGACAAAACCTCTGGTTTTAAGGATAACACTGTTTACACAAACATCCTGTATATTTAACTAAAAAAACCAAGTCTGATAATTAGTATAACCCTAATAACATTTGGAAATTAAAGTACCTACCAGTGGAAAGTAGAAATAGACAAAACAAATAAGTACGGGGTAAAATATTTTTCGCTCGTAGCTAGCAACATTTTTATGTAATGGCGTCTGTTTTGTTTACAATTAGTTTTTGTGCCTAAACGGATGTTTTACTCGATAATGTGTTGTACTTACCTGTGAAATGGAATCTTTAATTGTTTCTGGTGATTATGTGAAGAGTTGTGACACCCTTTCACTGCACAGTATGTCATTTTTATTGAAAAATTACGGAGCTCTTCCCAGTTAGTGTTGACCTTGAGCACTGACGCGTCGAGCGATGTAGGAAGCCTTTAAAGGCTCCCTTGAAACACCTTCATTTCGCGTGCGCCTACTAGGGTTCTAAGTTTAGTTATTCTAAGGTTTTCTTTACTTTTCCTTTGACTTTAATTAACTTGAACAATTGATTGATTCATTAACGGTAGCGGTACGCGCGGTACCAGTACCTAGCGCTCCCAGTCGACGGAAGCCTCCAAATGCATTCATACCTAGATACTTTGAAAGATGATAGAGTAACATCTTTATAATCGTCACACGTTACGTTACGACAAGAAGTAGCGTATAGAACTGATAGAAATAATATTGTCGATCATGAATTGCCCGCCTGATAGACTCGCTTCGATACCCACGTCATTAAGTACAATACAAATTACTACAATACCAGACCAAGGCGGTCAATTAACTTAAAGAATCCAATAATCACCTCTCAAATTAAATTGAAACTTAAACTGTTTGCAGCACGGTCGTTTATAACTTGTGTTGTGATAGTTGCGTTGCGTTGCGATAATGGTGGGTTTTCCTCAACCAACCGAAGGTGATCAAGGGTTGCACGTGCGTCATTAAACGACTGACCAACCCTTCTTTCTGTGGAAGTGTCAAATTATGCAGAATCAAATGACGCAGGCCTTTATCCGTGGGGAATGTAGAGTGGAGAGGCATTAACTAGATAATGTTGTCCAGCATTATTTATTTATTAGTCACACAATCTTAATTTCATAAAATCTTACGCCCTGTGGATTTCCTAAAGTTATATTACGTCACACTCGATAGGCCGTCTACATATCTATCTGAAATCGTTGCATTGCAAGAATACTTTTCTCTTAGTTGATTGGGCAAAATTAAGTTCTAAAATGCACAAAATTCTGCATCCTTTTCTAATTGTGGAACTGTGTATTAATCAAATTGTTTCTTCAAATTCTCATGGGTTTTCATATTTATTGTCTACGTTTGTGGTACTGCAACCCGTGTAAAGCATTATTCTCGTCACTAGATCAGTTCTCATTTCGCTCCATAAGCGTATACACAACATCTTCGCACCCTGTCGCGGACACAAAGGTTTTACTGTCTGTTTCTGTTCTGACCAGATAAATCGATTCTGCGTTGATGAATGGGTGAGACCATTAAGATCCTTTTCCACGTCACGTTCAAAACAACACGGTAAACTCATCCACGCAAAATTTTTACTCATTCATCGTGACTTTTATAGCTTGCGTATTAATCTAAAAATAGGTATCTAATAACCTAACAGTTTTTCCTTATTTTGAAATTGCGACGCCGAATTTATTAATAAAGATACGTCTGTTTCTTTGAGAGTCGGTAGGTAGGTACAGGTACCTACTTACACACTTTATCTTAGTATCGTAATGCAAATTTGCAGTCTATTTTAGTGCGAGAGTCGAAGAGTAATATAACAATAAGGAACACAACACATTGATAACATGTATACGGTTGTATAAGCTCCGTACGTAGAAGTACGTGTAATCATAGCTTTTACAACCGTATAAGCTCCTGTAAGTCTACGTACGTACGTGTTATATCTATGTGCTGTGTTCGTTTAAACTCTTCGCTTAGGAAGCTTAAAAAATCATAACTTTAACCTACCTTACCTAACAAAACTATAAAGACGGCTTATGTACCTCATTTGATATAAATCCTCAGAATTATTTGAACCACTTTCAAATTTATGCCAATGACGATACACAGCGAATGTTGATTTTTGAGAGCCATTCGAAACTGGCTAAAAGAACCACCTGCCTACACATAATATATAACAATAATACGACTCCAAAAATACTTTCAAAATACCAGATGATTACAAATAAAACAGCAGCTATTAATTTTATAAATAAACCAGAACCTAAAGCAAAAATAAATTCGGGTCTCTGCCTACTTAAGGCGATTTATATTCTTGATTGCAAAACAAAGGGGCAAAAAAGATGCGGGGAATTCATATGACGCTGGTGAAGTGAGAGGCAAGGTCCAGTACGAACGTCATTCGGGTCAATACACTCAATTTATTGATCACACATTCAATTAGGGTTTGAATTGAAGCGGATGCCTCCGAGGAAGATGCGCTCTCACCCTTGCAGGCGGTAACAGAATGCAACCGCTAAATGTTTTGGATTCAGAATGACAACAGATTTATCTATTAGCCAGGATTCACTCGAATACATAGCAAGCGTGTATGCAAATAAATTAAATTTATAGAGATGTCTATATACCCAAACCTTGGCTGAAGGAGATGCACCATAAAATAACAGCTTCCATAAAGCTTTCAAATACGTCATCTATTACAAATTAGATCACAAATAGCTCAACACCTTCAAGGCCTTTTTACACCCTTCAAGCATCACATACCCGGGCAATATTGACGGTCCTGCCCTCGAGCAAAGGGAACATGTCATCGAAGATGTATTATACTTTACTCTATTAGAAATCCTGCTTAAGCATTGCCAAGAACCATTAGCAACGCCTCTCGGAACACAAAATGAAAACGCGTTGAGGTCGTATCCGGTAAAAGCGGTCCACATTCCTCTAGGGACCGGATTCGCTGAGAAAACTCACTCGTCCGGTAGCAATCTAAGGTCTTTTGGAGATGTGACAGCTTCGAGGATTTGTTGAAGGAGGGTTTCAGCAATAATTTAGAAAGATAAGAGCAAAGATAAGTTACTGAGTAAGAGTTAAATTTACGTACCAATCCATAATTAAAATATTAATTTACGATACTTAGCTTTGGAATCAGTACTCTGATGAAAATACTTAAAATTTGAACCTCACAGACATGTTGTGTTACGTTACCTACATATTACCAATAACAACAATATCCTAAGATTCTTTTTTATGAGTCTATGCTTATGCTTTCGTTATAAAAATATTAAGTATATTTTCCTTCCCAGGAAATGAAAATAATTTTCCTCAAAAAATCAATGACGCTTACGTTCGAAATAAAGAAAAGCTTCTGAAGAGATACTGAATGAGCTTTTTACCTTTCATCTCCCCAAAAAATATTAATAGCGAACAGAGCAGATAAGTAGAAAAGCAGATAACTCAATTGAATAACATTTCTTAACATCGTTTACTGATAGACTGACAGCGATAAAGTTCTCCTGGCAACAGGTGGCGAGGGTGGAGTCGAGCAAACACTTGTGGCACCCCTCCCATGACCCTGTTGCTATCGATATCGATGTTCGAGTGATGCTTGAAGCGTGTAAAAAGGCCTTGAAGGTGTTGAGCTGTTTGTGATCTTAATTCTCCTTCGCGTTTCTGTTAAAAGTAGAGTAGGTATATATTATATAAATGCAATGTCAATTCACAAATTATCGCTGCTCTTAAATTCTAGAACCCTGATTTTCTACAAATATATTGACTTAATTTCTGATTTTGAAATTCACAACAACATGTTATACAATTCTTATCTGCGAAACTTAAATCTTAAACCAATTTTCAGATTCCCGTATCAAGGTTGAATATAAAACTAAAATATTGTTTTGTTTTATTCATTTTCATAAATATTCATAGTTATATCACCTTCTGCAAAAAACTGTTGCTGTGTTATGGTAGGGTCCATCGGTTACGTTACGTATTATTCAAGTTGTGTAATTTTTGCTAGACGTCGATCGCGGTGGTTGAAGTTTTTGAAGAATTGTTTACAAATTTCCTATAACAGGATTCGGTTCTTTATCTATTTATACAGTTTGTGGTCGAAGAGTTCTGCTAGACCTACACGTATCTAGTTTAATTAACCCCTTTTTATTTATTGTTGATGGTTCGTTAACTACGTATTTCAGGTTAAAGTTGGCCTGGATTGAGACAGTTGAGCTCCCCCAATCTCGATCAATAGAAAACAATTCATTTGCCTAGACAATTCTAACACTAAAGCAAAGTGGAGAATACGGCTGAAATTCCTATCAAATTGTCCAGCATCGATTCCAAGGAGCTCGTGCTCGTACTTACGCCTTGTTTTACGATGGTTCTCGCCTTGGCTAGTGATGTGCTGTACATTGCAAGGTTGTCGAGAAACATCTAAGCAATTTGTACACGATGAAACTGTAACAGAGTACAATGAAAATAATCTTGGTTTCATAAAAAAGCTTTTGTTTTTTCGGATTGTCGATGTTGATGAAAGTAGCCGTGAATGTCTATCTGTGCCCGAGGAGATAAATATCTAATTTGAATTAAAACACGTGTCAGTCTGCCAGCATTTTTGTAATCTGACGACTCAGACTGAACATGGTTGGTTATTAATCCAGCCGAATTCTCCTTTCACCACCCAGCCAGTTGCATGCGTTTCTCGGTCAGTCAGTTTCTTGATGGTTTGGTTATACTACCAATCAAGAAACTTTACGCTCTCTTCCCACGAATTAAGCTTCATAATTCAAAGATAACGTGGAAGCGATAAAGATTGTGACAGAGAAATTAAAATTTTAGTAACTCTATTTGAATTGTAAAGCGCCTAAATCAGCGAAGTTAAATATGAAATTAAAATATGCTTAATATTCATGTAAAGGTTCTTTTAAGCGTTTCGTCTGCTTGGAGAAGTATTTAGTTGGTGTGTAAATCGTGGCTTGATTTGAATATGCCTACGTGACTATTTTAAATTAGAATTATGTACTTACATATAAATTAGGTTGGTACTTGGTAGGGTCAGTAGAGTCCCTTCAAAATTTATTACGTACCTGTTTTTCAGATTTTGGTTGGTTTCGATTGAACGATTGTAACTTCAAAAGAATGTATACAGCTTATAAATGTTGGTATCTGAGAGAGAATTGATTTCCCTTTCTACATACATACAAGCCAATAACACTTGTAATGTAATCATCGAAATGAACGGCAGCGTTTAGCAGTTTCTGCGTTCTCAAAAACGATACCTACGTTTTATCTATAGAACGCCTGTATAGAGCGCTAAATGATTTAGTCGCAAGTTCAAATGTTATTATTTCACATCATCATCAGTATGCAGATTTCTCGATAAGTGACCAGTCCCATCCTTAGCCGCGCCCACTTGCACAACGACAGTGGGGGGAGGTCATCAGTTTGGGGGAAGGGGCGTGCGTCACGAGTCGTCGCGATCTGGGGCGACGACGACGGCGGCGGCGCTGCAATTTGCCGTATGCGATTGTTGAACTCTGGACTTCTCAACATATAGATAACTAGCAGCCCGCCCCGGCTTCGCACGGGTATTTTAAAGAATTTTAAGATCTTACACACACACGTTATATAAGATACTTTATTATTGAAGTTTTCATAGGGATCACTAACTTTAAAAATATTCTATAGCCTATGAATCATTCTAAAGATCTAAAGATTTTTTTTCCAAAAAGGTCTAGTAGTTTCAGAACCTATTCAATTCAAACCACAAACAAACAATAAAAATCTTTCCTATTTAAAATTGTACCTTTACCTCCTTTACAAAAACAGGGAACACTTTATTTTTTGGCATTGACTTTTCTCTCGCACCGCTATTATCGCCTGCATCGCATGGTTCCAATCTTGAAGTTTTTATATTTTTTGACATTGAGTTTCCTCCCGCACCCCAGTAACGAATTGTGAGGTCTAAGACAATCCATAACTGACACTGGCGGAGTCGTCGTAGCAAAAGCGGTGCCATAAAAAAAGAAGTTGAAGTTGAGTCATAGCAAAAGCGAGCAGCGCAAAAAAAGAAAAAAAAGAAGTTGATGTATAGCGCTATGGTTTTATTATTGAAGTTTTTATACTGATCTCTAACATTTTGAAAATATTTTATAGCCTATGTTCATCACGGAAATTTTAGGATTTTCTTATGGTGGAAGATTTTTCAAATTGGTCCAGTAGTTTCGGAGCCTATTCAATTCAAACAAACAAACAATCAAATCTTTCCTCTTTATAATATTAGTATAGACTAGATTGATGCCTAGATTAGATGGGCAAAACTTTAACTTATTGATCTTCGGCTAGGGATTCTAACATGTCTTAGATATGGTTAAGATCTGTCCAAGGGCGTCGCCAGCCCACGGCCTAGGGGGGGGGGGGGCAAGACGTAGCCAGACATAGGTACGACATAGGTACTAGTTATTAAGGGGGGGGGGGGTGCTGGTAGAGCTCGATATGAGCTACAACTGGCATTCAACACTGGAAGAATGAGCCAGCACGACAACTTTTGTAACTTTTTCAGGCCACCAAGTAGTATAAAAAGTGTAATGAGCACCGATATTTTTTAGTATGCGGCTGCTGAAAATAATCAAACTGGACTACATAGAATAAACGAATTTTTTTTTTACTTTTTCGGACGTATGTATAAAGTTTACAATAGTATGTATATAATATCTAAAGGAATAAAAGCAAATGGAGGTAGCAATTCAATAACGACAAAACAAGAAAATAGGTTCTTAATCCATCCATTGATTAAGGAAATTAAAATTAATGTCGTGCCTTCCTAGATGTGCATCGCGCCCTGCGATAAGCGAAGAGACGAATTTTGACGAAAAAAACATTGGGTTTTAAGACAGAATAACCACTCCAAATGCTCCCACGTGTGAAACGTATCCGAGAAAATTTAACATATTAAAGTTTTATTTATATATTATAAACGGTGACACAACATTTCAGGGGCTGGCTTGTACCCCCAAAACCCTTGCTGAATGGAATGCTTTTGACTTCCATGTGAAAAGCTTCACAAGCTATACACAGCACGTACCTACATATTATTATAATATTTGGTTACAAATGACCGAACAAAAAAAAATACAATATTTTTTTTAAGTTATAATATTGCACTAACTCTCACTTATTCCCCGTGATAGTGATTTTATGCGGGATTTATCGGCAAAGCAAGACAATAGCAGGGCTTTCGTTGTTTTGCAGTCGGCTAGGTACATATTTTTGATCTCTAGGGGGGGGGCAGCTGCCCCCCCCCCCTGCCCCTCCCTGGCGACGCCCTTGGATCTGTCTACTTAATTTTAAGTTACGTATCAGTAGCAATCTGTTTATACACCTGAATCGCCCAAGGCAGGATGTAAGACAATTGTAATAAGTAAAACAATTGAACCTTATCTCCTTTTCTTTACTTATCTTTGTGCAAAGACAATAATATGATGGAGGGTCTAGGCTTTTCCCTCTGAGGATGCTCTACATCAAACACAGATTGGAAATATGTTTGAGAACGGAAGGCCTCTTGGTAGGTATTCCAAGTAAGAGTGTCTTGATCGAAAAAATATGTAATTCGAAAAAGTTAATGTAATACAGAAGTTTCTGACTATAAACTCTACTAAAGACATAAAACAAAAGACGCTAGTAAAATTAATAAAATTAGTTGCTGCTGGTTTGAGCAATGCGGCTTTTGTGTCGCAATTAATGTCGAGATGACTTTTTATTAAAAATAAAAGTAAACCACATGTGAGTTCAATGACACCTTCACATTCTAGGTATTTAAGATACGTAACAATACGTAATGCAGTGCCGGTATCTCATTGTGTGTAACTTCCTTTGTTCGGGGTACGTTCTCGTTCATACGTTGACATAAACAATCAGCATACTATGGCTTATCTTTCAATACGTTTTTGTACCACATAGATAGATACACGAAACTTAACAATAACAACAATGTTTCTGATTAATTGTGTTTATTATCCGAAGGAAGTATAGGTAGACTACATAATTACTTTTTTATGTAGGTTTATAGTACCTATGTTTTTTACACAGCGCAGTATTTACAACAACATTTTAATAATCTAGCTAGTGTCTATGTAATTTTAATAGCATTTATAGTCCATCTCTATAAACTTAGTATAGCACTTCCTAGAATTCTGGAAACTATAATTAATAGCATAATATCACAGATAATATGATGAAAACTTCATAATATAGGTAACTGAGAATATAAACAGGAATAAATTATTACGTATTTGAATTCGTTTCTTATAAATAAGTATTCACCGAATACTTCTGAAACATCCACTTACTTTTGTTTGAGTTAGGTTATGTTATTTCATCAAAAACATTATATTCAAATTCTTGGCCCTGAAACATCAACTTATTTTACGTGATATACCTACCTACTTACCTACATGTTTTGTATAAAATTAAAAAAATACTAGTCTCGAAAGACATATTAAATAAATTAGCGTTGTCTTTGTGAATACTAGTACGTAAAATTGATGGGCATATAAAACGGATTTCGTCATTATTGAATCAACATCCAATGGCAGCAAGAATTACACCATAACGACTGGCGTGTCAGCTTTATAACATTTTAACTGCGTTTTATATGCGCAATAAAATTCATTCGACTATTCGAGTATAAAAGTTCAACATCTTTTACTTGTACTTTCCTCATTTAGAATAAATTTAAGTACCTAGCAGAACTCTTCATATTCATGACTCTTCGTCTATCTACGCTATGTGTATGTGTTTGGAAGGCCTGACTCTGTTTTGATATCTTATCTTTATTTTTATGCCACTAGCTCTTGTATCGAATTAAATGCTGAAGTCTGTCCGTGTTTTGATTTGGGTTTTCCTCTTGGACTTTATACAAGGACGGCGCGGCCGGCGCGGCGCGTCTCGAAAATATTGCTCCGTCTACATGTGACCCAATCATTGTGTGGCTCGCACCACCACCACTGATCCTTTATTATTATACAAATACTATGACTAGCGGTCCGCCCCGGCTACGTAGGGTATCCGACATTTAAAATTTTTCACACACAAATTGGAAGATTATTGAAGTTTTGAAAGATAGGAAACGCACAACGCAGAATGACATAGATGAATAAAGCATAGCACATGCATAGCACCGTGATGAAATTCTATAGGTGACGATATCATTGAATAAAATGTCGTAGCACAAAGCACGTCAGCAGTGGCGATTATCGGTCAACTATTGATAAATTAATGCAGTTTTAATATCATGCTTTGTTATCGTAATGCGCGTGTAACGAGTCGCTAATGGCATATTAACGACGGAGGGCCAGACTGCCCTACGGGCCTCCTTACTTACCGCGTCCAAGCCACGCACATTCAAACTATTCGCTTTCTGAGTTTTGGATAGATCAACAAATTAACGATGCTGCCTTGTTTATTTCTTTTAACGAAATTTAATCAACCCTTGATTTAATAACTCAAAACAACACAAATGTTATTTTAGTTTAATAACCATAATAGAAAAGAAGATATACGACACTGGCCTGCAGGACTTGTCTGACCTGAATTTTCAATACCTGTATACAATTTAATGCAGTTCTACATTAACTAAGTGCTTAAACAATTAAAGTTCCTTAAGCTTGTAGCATTTTAGTTGTCGACCACGAGGCAACCGCGTGCACAAACAGACTTTGATAGTATGTATCAATTCGAGGAGAATACACATATATAAGTGTTCTGCTACGTCGCCGATCTATTTAAATACAAATATTTGTTTTTATTCTTGTCATAAATATTTGAACACAGAAACTTAGTATTATAAAGAAATAAGCACCTAACTTTCGTTTGTATTTATGGCTACATTTCTGACAATGTAGCTCTACGAATACAATTTTTGGCCTGTTAAAATTATTCATCCCCGTTCTAGTTAATAAAATGTATAAACTGATAAAGATATAAAATTACAAGAATGTATTCAATTAGATTTAGGTCAAGGAGAGAATAGAGCCTTGCTCCTCGCTGTCATTATAGCGATGCATTCTTCTCCACCAATTACCTACAGCGCTGGCTGCTTTGTGTTTACCTAATCAAGATAACTTACTATTCATTAGCATCATTTACATATTAATCGTACCTACTTAGTAGCGATTATTTTTAAATCTGAGGTGAAAGGCCCTTTACTTCGCAAGTTTATGGCGGTTATGAAAGCTGATTTTGAAACTAGGTAACTAGGGTCGCGGGTTCGACGATCAGAACCTCGAAGAGTTCAAATATTTTTAAAAAAATACGTTAGTGTTACTGCTTGCTTTGACAACTGACATACCTGCTACAGTGGAAACTAAAATGGCCCTAATATTATGCTCCTGTCATATTTTAATATTGCCAAAAATAGATCAAACAAATACATTGCTGTCTCTTTTGAGATGGGTTATGGATAAGTACAAGTTAATGAGTACAATGTCGATTTAGATCATATGTGTATAGCCGATAGTTCAAATAGATCAATATGCCATCTCTATTTTAATTTCAGTACTATAAGTGCGGTTCAAGTCATGAGTAAAGTCATTTGTCAAAGTGACATTCACGTCCACGAATAGTAATTTAAAAACCTTATCGGCGAACATCTTCTGTACATACTCGTACGAGCTATTTGTACACTTTTAACCTAGTGGATACTGGTGTTATTTATACTATAAAAATATTTAGGCTAGGTTTAGATTTATGTGTATTGTGTATACCTTGTAATTTGTGACAATACAGGACATAGTCATACCGATCGATGGCGCAAAGTCCAATTAATTTTAGAAATGAAAAAAAAAAACAATCTGTACATACGTAACAAAAGTACTTTTTGTTACGTATGTACAAGTCAACTTTGTGTCAAAACCAAATTGTAAGGTTTTTATAAAAACAAGGTTTCGCCCAGGAACACTCATATGAGATTCCAGTACCTAACTACGAGTATCAATTAATTTGTTTAAACAAAGATAATTAGTATTGGAAGTACCTAATAGCATGCGAGACCAAAGTAAT
The DNA here is from genome assembly GCA_963931895.1 of Eupithecia pulchellata. Lineage (NCBI taxonomy): Eukaryota > Metazoa > Arthropoda > Insecta > Lepidoptera > Geometridae > Eupithecia > Eupithecia pulchellata. Next base: position 13,848,106 of record OZ007525.1, read on the forward strand.
TTCAAATGATACAGCAACATCTATAAGGTAATCAGAGCTTCTTTTCGCCTAAATATTACATTTCCCCAAATTCTCAATCAAGCGGAGCGTGTTGTTTGTCACATGACATGTTATCTCCATTCTGTAAGTAGTTCACGTTACGACATTCCTGTTATCACATTATCATTTGTTTATTATGTTTTAGGCGGCACGGTCGCTGTTTATTATTTCATCGAACTCAATAATATTTTTGTAAGGGCAAACATCCGCTGCTGGTATTTATTTGCTTTAGAGCGAACGAACGGTCACTAACCCAACACATCCACTTCTCTATAAATTACTTTGATAAACTGACGCTTCGTTATTGGAAACCGTTGGCATGACAAGCATACTGATACTTCAAATTTACATTTAGATTGATGTTTAAATTCTATGCAATGTCCATTTGTAAGACCCCTCCACTCTTCTGACACAGCTTCAATAAAAAAGCAAAATAAAAAAGGATTACATTACATACACCAGACTCGAAATTGAAAATAAATAATCCAAAACAACTTTTACTGGTGACACACTTTTGTAATATTTACGAGTATGATAGTGAATCGTGTATGTAAACAGTACACACATAGGTACATTAATGCGAAATGTTGTGTGCATTTTAAAGTGGTCATCAACATCGTGCATGCGAGCGATCTATTTGCTCACAATTGTTTATTAATTTGAAATTTAAACATTTTGTTATAATTACCTATCAATACTTAACATGTTTATTAAAACTTAAAAGTCTCATTCTAATCTACTCCAAACGCCACGAATATATTATGTTTGTATAAACAAGTATTTTTCGCAATCAATTTAAACTGACGGCGATTCTTGCGAAATAAGTCTTAAGATGCAAATTGTGAAAACATAAATTTTATTAACAGAATAAAAAAATTAAATTCTACTAATATTATAAACGCGACTGTTTGTAAGTATGGATGGATGTTTGTTACTCTTTCACGCAAAAACTACTAAACTGATTTAGATGAAACTTGGTACACAGATGGTTTATGACCTGAAATAACATATGTAGGTATGGGCCGGTTTTTTATCCCAAAAATCCCACGGGATCGGGAGTTACACGGGTGAAACTGCGGGCACCCAGCTAGTATTGTTTAAATAAAATGATAACTTTCAAAGTTTCTGTTAGCCATTAACCATTAATTAATATCAATATTAAAACCATTAATTAATATCAATATTAACCAGAAGACTACGAGCAGGTGGGTGAGAACCCGGACTTTCACCGCAGCCACTGACAACACGACGCTCGACCGATAACCGTCGATATCGCGGGTCGCGTCTCGGCATGCCGCAGGGTAACGAACTCGGTCCTCTACTCTATATCTTATACACCTACGCGTGTGCACTCATTCTGTTATGCTACTTGATGGGCTGTCAATGCTATCGACCCGCTGCTACCGTCGTCGGAAGCTATTCCCATGAAAGAGGGTTCAGCAAAGGCTCGCTCAATTAAAATTTCACTTCAACGAGTACATTACCTAAGTACCAAAAAGTACCTAGTACTGTTATTGTTTGTTCTATTACCCGAGCCGAGACTTGACGAGACTTGACTGTGGCGAGTACGAATCGTACTCGCCACAGTCAATGTTCAGGTTATTGTTTGCTTTTGTGAAATTAATTTTATCAAACAGCTACATAACCTGTCCTTCCCGTCTCCCTCTACCAAACCTATATGTAATATATTATGGTCAGAAGTATAACTAATACATATTATGTGCAATACAACACATACCCCCGACCTAGGCTTCGGATGCTCATTTTCAGTATAATACTCGTAAGTAGGCCATTTTAAATTAGGTTATAGGTATTCCAAAATTTTACCAAAATTTACGCCAAACTTCATCATGATCTTTTCAGTTTTTGGAGATTACAAACATGACAAAGGTTACAAAATAAAATAAATATAATTTCATAAACTTTATAGATATAATTAATTTCGCAAAGTTGTTGCTAATTTACCGTAACAACTTTGCGAAATGAATTTTAGTTTCTAGAGTTTATTGTTTCAATTCCAAATGGATCATAGTATCCAAAATGTCGCTACGGGCAAAAGTAATAAAAGTTCTAGGGTTCCAGACGTGATTTTTGTACGCTGTTTGCGTGTTTGTCAGAGCATTGTTTTCACATGATTGTTCTAATGACTTTTGCTAGTTTGTATGTAATACTGATAGGAGAAATTCTGACACCGTGTCAATAATAATTTAATAAGCTTTTAACCTATTAGTCTGAATAGCTATTCTAAGCTATAGCCACACAAGTGCTACTGAAGTAGAGCAGTCCTGCAAAGTGGCAAAAAAAATCGCCATAACTGCCCAAATCGGAAGAAATGGAAGATTCCGTCACAAATTTAGAAACTGGTGTTGGAAAGAGAAGCTTTAGCCCCTGCTTACCAATTTAGTTGTTACTTATGTACCTCCAGCAACAGCAGTTCATAACACATAAATGTTCTCGTCTTCAAAGTTCCACATTTCAGTTGCGTAATAACCAATGTCCTTGTTATATACTTGTTTTGTCACGTAACTATTACATTACACAATCTTAAATAATACCAACTCCTCTATGTAAGCTACGTTAGGTATATAAAATTATGTTATCATAAACAAATTTATTTATATGGAATTCAACTGCAGAGGGTAATTTTTTTCATAAATAAAAAACGTTACTGGTATACATTTATTATGAATATTAAATTCACTTGGTAGTTCCAAGGTTAAGTTATCACTACCTACTACTAAATCTGAAACTCTTAGATTTCGTTTGGATAGGTTACCTAAAGTGGAACTGATACGTACCATAAAAACAAACACACAAAACAATATTACATTAGTTAATAAATACTCGACTCGAACAAACTAATTCAAACCAGAAACCAGTAAATTCTAGATTTACTATCAATTTAAACAAACATCGAAGGATTGTGGAAGGAAAATAAGGCATCAATTATCATATTTGTTATAGGCTAGTTACTTCTCTCTACTAAGGTTAGCCGTAGTATAGGGAAGTAACTAAATTCACAAGTTATTCCGAATGTAGTGTTTATCATCAAATCAAACACAGTTTACTGCCGGAATAAATTAATTTTATGTATCTTGGCAATAGGTAATGCTGTAACTGCTAACGATCGGTTTACACTTATGATAATTTCTCAAGTGGCGTCATTGGGTAGTGTCGACAGTGGAAGCGTCTCATCGCTGTTCAAAATTTCTTAGATTTGAATCTTTAATTACACATGTTTCTATTAAGTGTTATATTGCGTATTGCCTCGAGTGTGTCTATAAAAACGGTTTTACCTTTATGTGATCTACAGCGGTATAGACTAATGATGTCACAGTACCTATTGATCGTCTTATCATCTTTTTATTTTGTGTGTTTATCACGGTGTTGAAGACGTTTCAAGGCAGAACCTGAAGAATCTTATTTATGATGAGGAACACCGTCATCGTTTGATGTCTAGTGCGGAGTTGGAGATATATTCCGTCATCATCACCGTGGCTGGCGGCCTCCATATTTTCCATATGCACCATCGCATCGACTCGACATACTGTTTAGATGATTTCGCCCGTGTGTACCGATGTTCTAATTCAGTGTTTATGTATCACAGTCTCGTCTCGGTTTATGGCCTACGCGTTATGGCACTCGGCCTATAAAACAGAGATTGCGATCTTTAACGTTGAGTCATGACCTTATGTCAAGAAATTATTACATACGAGTATGAAGGCTTCCGTGCGGCTCGTATATGGCGCATTACATAATCTAACCATAAGTTTCGATAATCAAGCCTGCTCGAAAACAAAAACCGAAGTTTCAAGGATACGTCTCATGCAAACTATAATCTTATTCAGCGGCAAGTGATGCGAGAGTCGTTCAAAACCTACGAATCGGGAACTTTGATTTTACTTTTCCGAGTAGACCCCTGGTCGTCTACTCCATCAAGCGATTTATCACTTAGACTTAATAACGTTCAATGACAAAGCCTACGTCGTTGTTGGGAGATGATAGCGCGTTCTTCACTAAAGAGTGAAGTAGACTCATGGAAAATGCGATAACATTCGATCTTGCTAAATTAACAGCTCTTGTCCGTCGTCGTTATATTCCAAGAAGAGACGTTATGTGGAGTAGGCGCTCAGGACTATGAACTTCGGCGCGTGCTGTGGTGCCTGCGTGATAACTTGATAACGCGTTGGTAACTTGTTTAAAGCAAATCAGAGCGCACATTAAATAAACACAGGAAGCAACTCTTGTAGGTTAGATACTAACTACTATGGACTGAAGAGATTTGTTATCCAATTATGCACATATTCAACCAACGGGCACAAAAACAAAATATGAATAAGATAATAGATGAATAGGTAGGTACATAAGGTACTTATTATAAAATAAATTTAAACTAACATATTAAGTGGACGTTGCTAATAAAATAATTCTGTTTGTCGGCAGGCATGAAAATGACTATGTCCACTGCATCGACAATGAGCCCGCGCGTGCACAGGAAAGTGATGCGAGCGCCGCATAAACGCGCGCACCCGGGCAAAATGGTGCACGCGGGTAAACTAGCGCATCCGGGTAAACTCGCGCATCCAGGGAAGCTCGCACATCCGGGGAAGTTCGCGCACTTGGGCAAGTTCGGTAAACTAGCTCACTATGCGCACACGCACTCGCTGCGGCCGCCCGCGCCGCCGGATCCCTGCGACAATAGTAACGACAGCGGACTCGGCACGGACCCAGTCAACAGGTAATGCTCCATGGACCTTTTCTTTGCAGCTTGCACCAACGTCTAACGCGTGTCTATAGTACACGGGCTATATGCGGCAGCTAAATCCTATACCACTTGCATAATAATATGTGAGTTTGTCTTGCTTGGCTTTTGTGTTTAAGTTACGAGATGCCTTAATTATCAGGTAACTTTAAAAGTATGTTAATTTGAACATATTGTATAGTTCGCGACATGTAAAAAGAACGCTGGCGTGAACCTGCGCAGTAGGCGATTTATACGTCTATACGTATAAATCGCGCAGTAGGCGATACGTATAGACGTATAAATCGCCTACTGCGCAGGTTCACGCCAGCGTTCTTTTTACATGACGCGAACTATATTTGTAAATTTTATGCTCTCAAACAAGAGCAAAATCAAATATCATTTCAAATTAAACAGAAAGAGTCATATTCCTATACCGTGTGGCTTGACATCAAGAAATATAAACAGATAACTTTTAATGCCACGCAAAAGATCAATTCATTTTATATCTTTAAATTATTTCCAAAAAGAAAATTAAGCAAAACCTTTCCCTATGCCTCTTCAAAGTAGATATTCATACAGTTATGGTCGTCTTTTTTAACACGATACTCAGATTCAGCATCACTTTAGGGGTAGAAAGGTGAAAATCTAATATAATAATTTTGTTTTTCAATTGTTCAACATGGCACCAATTCCCATACTTCAAATTGGCGACAATCTAATAAAACTCCCTAATAGCGAGCGTGACTAAACTATAGTAACATATACTTATGTAGAATTAACAAAGAGCTTGTTTATATTGTTTTGCACGACAACTGGACACACACCATGCTTCTAATACACTGTGTAAACATTTAGTCTCATCTATATGCTTTTGTGATTTGTTTCACGCTCATTGCCTCATCGGTAATAATTTATTTAGCAAAAGTGAAATACTTCAGTTTTGAAGATTAGGTCAATCTCACAATCACATGTCCCTCCTTGTCTGTCACCTGGCGGACTTGTGTTACTTCTGTGGCTTGCTATGTATTTGGAACTGTCTCTTAGAATTACAGATTCCTCCGTTTTCATCTCTTTCTCACAAAACTAATTTTTTGTAGATTTTTCCTTAAATGGTTCAGACTTTTATTCAGACTGGATAAATAAACGAACGACGCATGTAGCGTTCGTATCCGCTCAATAAAAAACCTGAGATGAGCAAGGCATTGCAACAATTTGTATCACATTTCGTGACTCAACTGCAATCTAAATTGCAATTCTGATACTACCTACGTCACAAGCTACTTCAACTTACTAGAAAGATCTGCGTTCTACAATTAAGGATAACAACAGTCTACGTTTATTCCTGATCGATAACCTACACATACAACTACGGGTTATGTTAGATAAATAATTCTATCTTATTGCTTTACTTTATATGCTAGAGGTATATGCCATTCCTTGATTTATGAATGCAGACTGGGTCTTTGAATGATTTAAAAATCACAGTCTTGCTATTCGTTCCGCTCAATCGGCAATTCTATCTCAATCAGAATCTCAGGCATCCGACCTTGTATCTCCATTTATCGCGCAGTCAGCCAGCTTCACAAACAGATGCGCACGCCCCTTATCTCGCCGTCGCGGTACGCAGCCAGTTGGTATTGGTACGCACGCTATTATCTCTATCAACTTATCTCAAGATAGTCCATAGTAGGCTGATTAACTATGAATGATGGCGCGATAGTTCACTTCATACTATGTTTGTGACGGACACACACACACAGACAAAACATCGAATAACCCTATCAAAAACATGTTCGATATGCTTTCTGATAGAATTGTCAATGTAGTACTCACGTGGACTTTGCAACTCTGTGATTGATTGATGTTATTCCACCTTTCCCGAATCCGATTGTAGTTCTTCAAACGAAAACAATCAATCCTAGGAGAATGTAATTCTCGACCTTTATTTAACCTTTCCTGAATGTTCCAGAGAAAATAAATGATGTGGTTTCATTGAGAGGGCCCTTAGAATGGGGCAAATTATTCGGTTTCAGATATCATGTTGCTTAATCGCGTAACTTTAGCCTCGTCAAATTCCCCGTTGCGTCAGTAGCAAGTATTTCGGTAAAAAGTAGCCCAAAAAATTAATTGAGGCAACCTGTTATTAATAGTGTCCATGTGTCGTAGTCAAATATCAAGGTTCAATCATACCTGGATCTGACTTAGAATTCACACAAAAATCATTGTACAATACGGAAGCGTCTGTCAAGAGTTTTGATGAAGGTTCATGAAACGTAAGATAAGTACGGTACATCATGAAAATTGTACATAGATTGAACTGTAAATGGTTTTAAAAAAATGTAGAGTTAATTTTTCCAGAGCAACTTATATATTGTAAATGTATACGTATGGTGGTGAAACTTCAACTACAACACAAGTCATTTCAACCACCGACCGGTCCATGTATTTTCGGAAAACATTTCGGTATTTAACTATTTCGGTACGACACAGATACAGTCGCTGAATGGAGTTATTTATAAATAAAGGTCAGTTATTACGATCCGTGAAAATATTTACTTGGACGGTTCTCAACAGACGGACAGCCTTGCTCGCTGTGACGAATTGCCTTATCCTTAGCTTGAATGATCTCGCGGTGGATCAGATTATGTACAAATACGGTAGAGTCCGAAACAATCTTAGGTAACTACCAGGTAATATGGCGCTTAAAGAGAAGTAACGAAGATTACCTTAACAAGACTGGCAAAGGTCAGAACAAAAATAACTTTCAGTGAAACACATGTCATGTAGGTAACTAGGTGTATTTGCTGGGTAGTTCAATTTCTACAAGGCCGAATACCTGCCCGTTACACGTGCCAGGCTCATATTAACTTGGGTAGATAATAGGAACAAGCACCCACCTGTCATTTGTCCCTAATGGATAAAAACAAGATCCGTCAAGTGCGAGTGTAATCGCGCGCCGAGAGTTTCGAAGTTTTGTCGATTTTATGTATTTGTACCGAGTAGCTACTTATTCCCTAATCTCCGAATTCGGAATTTTGAAAGGATGAGAGAAGTAAAAAAAAATACCAGTAAGAAACTTAGTTTAATGCTTTTCACTTCATAACACCCAATAAAGTAGCCCTACCTTCTGAAATTGGTTTTTTGATTAAGTTTTCAAAAACAAGGATAACTTTCATTTGATATCCCACTTGAACTAGTTAGTCTCTTTTAAAATTTCGACAATACAAAACAAAAAGAAAAAAATTGGTACGAAAATATAGGTACATTTAATTTTATCTATAAATCGGTACAAACGTACGAAATGTATTATAATTTTTAGTTAATCGCTGTAGAAAAATGGGCCGACAAAGCGAAACTATGAGGTTTTCTAAAGCGTAATAAATAATAATAAAAGGACGTACTTTGAAATCTATTATATTGGATAGATCATAATGTTGTTTTCAAACTGTTGTTCTCCATTATCGATATCTTTCAACTACAAGTGATTGATTGCTCAGCTTAATGTGCTTTAAGTCTTAAAGGCGTGGAGTTGTATATTTATATGATCAGATCAGGATAACTCTTCAGTACAGAAATACGTCTTTGAGTTATTGACAAGGTAATACTAGTGTCTAGTACTGTTGTCTATGCTAAGGAAAGATTTGATTGTTTATTTGTTTGGATTGAGTAGGCTCCGAAACTGGAGACCGATTAGAAAAATTCTTTCACCTTTAAATTCCAACATCATCCCTGATTTACATAGGCTATAGAATATGTTCAAAAATATTAGGAATCCGAATGATACCTTCAATAATGTAACCCAACGTGCGTGTGTGTGTGTACAGATTTATAATTTTTAACATTTTAGTAAACACCCGTACAACGCCAGGGCTGACCGCCAGCAATGAATAAATGCGGAAGACCGTCACTTTCTGAGATAAGAGCGGGCTCGTCAAACGTGTCTCAGAACAGAACCACATTGATCTACTGTGATTAGTTCCGTTTATCTGTGCACGCGCATGCGTCGGTCGTCGCGCGACGCAGTACCATGTGCTAAATTTTATTTTCGTCTCATTCTATCTGTCTCTTCCGACTTAATACGAATCATGCGCTAAATTTAATGTTATCTAACCATACCTACTATGTACGGTACCGCTACTCTACATTTGTTGTAGTGTTGTCTTGCTCTACCAGTAGAGTCGGTATTTCATTTTCATTCAATGCTATTTTTACACCGATTACAGACAGATACCGCTCTAGGCAAATGTCATAAATATTTTATAATTATTATTTACTTCCATTGATAGCTTTGCTTTCTTGTACCTACCTACCGTCTGCAATTGGGTTTCAAAGTCCGATCCAGTCCAGCACGTCACCAAGACTTCTCGCAAAGGGTTCGGGAAAGTGTACAATGTTGCTAATGTAAAGTCCGGCGTGTGTACAGATTGTCCGAAACGTTGGAGTCCGAGTGGGAGCACCCTGAAAGCAAAAGGCAGCGCCGCGAGAGCGAGATGGCGGTAAAGTTAGAGTGTGACAACGCTAACGATGCGTACGCATACACGCAAACAGCCGCCTCCGCGCCCGCGCACCCGCTCCCGACCGAAGCGCTGTCGACGCTAGCGCCCCCGCCGGTATTACCTCTCCCCGTGTACGTTGACCTTATATTTTACCTTCAAAACTATACTTCATTTACCTTCCTGCTTCATAGTGAATTCCACAATCTGGTAAATCAGTCTTCACTACAAAAACTCGACTACAGTCATTGAATATCAACGAAGTACGTCTTGTTTCTGAATCAACTCAATGAGAGAGCTCTAATGTTTTATGATGCCGTCATGATTTGCTGCATCGTGATCATTAATGTGCTGGGTTCGCATGTTCACTGCACCTAATTGTCTTTAACAATCTGCAATGCTTTATTATTAAGGTACACGTCCCCATGATCTATCATACTTGTTGCGTATTTACCCACACTTAAGGTAGTATTATCTGTACCTTATACAAACAAACAATGTCATTATTGTGGTTGAGTAGGTAACGATGCCTACAAATCTTCATGATTGTTGAACGCCAGTTAACTACAGCTTTGGTTAAACGGGTATCAGCTAGACCGCAAAACAACCTGCAAAACGTTTGTCTAAAAAGATGCTTTACTTTGATTATCAGGATTCGGCCGGGATGCAGTATACCCAACACAAATGCCAACGAGACGACGGGAAAGAGATTCCAGGACCCCTACAGATCGTGCGGCAAGCTCGGCAGTGGGGGCAAGCTGGCAAACAAATACACTAGTGCGGGGAAACTGGGCACAGGGGGCAAGTTAGGGGGGAAACTCAGTGGGAAGTATGGGGGGAAACTGGCACAAGCGATGGTCAGACGGAGACAGCTCATGGCGTCGTCGGGTCCCCCGGGACTAGCGACGCCCTTCAGCTTCAGATCTAAAGACGGCACCGTGGAGCTACAGATCCTTTGTCAGCCGGAGACGCAGCACAGAGCGAGGTTTGTCTTCTCTCATTCAACTTTCTTACAAACATCAATAACTCAACCACATCATCTGCTTGTGTGTTGGAGAAAAATACAATACTGCGTCGACCTACCCTTGAAGGAATAAAGGTAGGACGACGCAGTATTGTATTTTTCTTCCACTATCCGGCCACAAGCCACAGTCAGCCACAAAATCCATATTTTCTTTTTATTTATTTATTTACTCTCCAATCCCTCCACTCAACTTACCTCAATGATTCCATCTAAAAGTTGATTTCCTTTCAGGTATCAGACTGAAGGAAGTCGCGGTGCTGTCAAAGATAATTCCGGGAACGGATTCCCAGTAGTCAAATTAGTTGGTTATGATAAACCGGCTGTATTACAGGTACGAGTACCTATCACTTCCGCATGCTATTATCAGGCCCGATAACATTTGCTTTTCATACGTAGCAAACAGCAAGTGCTCTACAGTTTAGTTCTGTCGTGACGTGACCAACTGTAATTATGATGCATATTATGTGTGTGGATTTGTCTGTCTGACCCATTTTAAGCGCACAAATGAACCGACAAGTTCTCAATCTATTGTGTATATGGAAATATAATTGCACCCAGGTTGTTCCATACTGGTTTTGTAAATAGAAGGAGGCTACTGCCCTTCCTCTGGTCGTTTATTGGATCTTGCGACATCCACGGGCTGAATTGTAGGGACCTATTCTGACGCTGCGACTGACTTCTTCTTGTAGGGCCTCTCCATTACTGAAGATCGACGCTCATCCTTGAACATTTCCTTATCCAGGGCTGATCTTAATATAAAGACCTCCTTACCTGATTCGATGATCAACCCTCAAGATTACAGATTGCTCTTTTTATTATGAGTCCTTATAGGGTTCGCTTGAGCGAACTTAAGTTTTCTTGGTCTAAAATGTAATAATGCTCATTCCAGGTATTCATAGGTACAGACACAGGTCGCGTGGCGCCGCACATGTTCTACCAGGCGTGCCGCGTGGCCGGCAAGAACTCCACGCCCTGCAAGGAGCGCAAGGACGACGGCACCGTGGTCATCGAGATCGACCTCGAGCCGGGCAAGAACTGGCAGGTCACCTGCGACTGTGTTGGCATACTGAAGGTTCCAAATTTTATATAATTACACAAAGTTTCAGTCCTATCTTTACGGTAGCCAACATCCAAGAACTAAACAACATCCATTCAGTGTGATGATGTGATTTATGACACAAGGGTATCTATACTAATATTATAAAGAGGAAAGATTTGATTGTTTGTTTGTTTGTATGTTTGTTTGTTTGTTTGTTTGTTTGTTTGTTTGTTTGTTTGTTTGTTTGTTTGTTTGTTTGTTTGAATTGAATAGGCTCCGAAACTACTGGACCGAGTTAAAAAATTCTTTCACCATTAGAATCCTTAATTTTCCGTGATGAACATAGGCTATATAATATTTTCAAAAAAGTTAGGGATCCGCATGAAAAATTCAATAATTGAACCGTGGGCTGTATATTCAACCTCTTTTTCTATTATGGCGCGTCAGAATAGAAAAAGAGGTTGTATAGCGCACGGTGCTTGCTTTTTCTCTACGGCCAGTGTCAGTTGGTACGGTCAATGTCGAGTCAATGTCAAAAACCCCAAAGCTGTTAAAAAAAGTAAAGATCCGTATGAAAACTGTGAAACCCATCGTTTTAGTGTGTATAATTTCTGAAATTTTTGTTTAATACCCGTGCGAAGCCGGGGCGGGCCGCTAGTTTACAAATAATTATGTAACTAGTTTACGATCTGTCGATGGACAGGTGATGAGATGAATTACCTATCGCAAGTTAATTCATACTCTTAAATCATCTCAATTCTAATCGTCTGCGCTATTATTAGCATCAGTTCTAGAGTCAAGACAGCAGTAAACAAGGAAAAAAGAAGTAGAACAGCCTGCCAAGGCAAAATCTTCTTTGTTCATGCTGCACTCTAGTATAAACACACCCGACTGAATTTACCTACCATTAATTACAGGACGTCATATCAGTGCATCAGTGTAACTAAAATATCTCAACAATTAACTTATCATCAATAACACTTCAGGGCTTCACTAGCCTTGATGTTATTTCATATTGTGCGAGGCAGGGAATATTATGAGCAATGTGCTCCTTCTCTATCAATATGTTAAGCTCCTTGTCCTGTGCACATGCCTTGTCTCGTCCGCCACCGTCGAGGCTGAAATTAGGCTAGGGAGACGTAATCATTGTGTAACGTTGGTTATTAGTTATCATCTTCAGCCTATATCAGTCCACTGCTGGACATAGGCCCCCCTAATGAGACCCATAGATGGCTTTATTTATCATTTGGGAGTTATTGCCAATAATCCGTACGCTGGGCTGGGTTGGGGATCGCAGTTCGGTGGATTTGTTCTGCAGTTTTTCCCTTAGTCGCTTCTTACGACACCCACGGGAAGAATTGGGGTGGTAGAATTGTATGCCAGCACCACAGGTCCAATGTTTTATGTAAGTTCGTTTCTATAGAGTCATAATGTACCCTCAGGAACGCAACGTAGACGTGGAGCATCGCTTCGGCGAGACCCTGGGCGGGGGCTCCGGCGGGCTGCACGTGTCGCGCGGCAAGAAGAAGTCGACGCGGTGCCGCATGGTGTTCCGCGCCGACATCGTCAACGCGGCCGGCGAGCCGGAGACCTTGCAAGTCTGTTCCACGCAGATTATATGCAGTGAGTGGTAAAAACTAGGTTACTTAATTACTTTGTTCATGTCATGAAAGGTTGACGCGCTGCCGGGACCGCAGAACTAGATGAACACTTCGTTTCAACGATTCTAGAAAACGGCTGAAAGACAGAAGTTGAAGTTTGGGTCTCCACAACACAGTGCAATATGCAATTTTTTTCTTAGAATCTGTGAAAGTTATATTACCATTATTATAAAAAAAAAGTATTTCTTCTCGAGTATTTTTCGATTGATTCTTTAATTAACTTACTAGCTAGAAAATACGATTGGCGTCTATCGCTCTGAACTTACACGAAAACCATATCTTGTCATTCGTGTAATAATCTACTACCTACCCTCAAATGTTCAGCATTTAAATGATCTAGCGTGTTGTCGAGACTCAAGAGACCTTAAAATTGAGCAAATATCTGCTCAGACATCGGAGTAACTGCCAAAACGTCTATTTAAACCATCCTTCTTAATTTATAGCCCAACCGCCCGGAGTCCCCGAAGTGTGCAGGAAGTCTCTCGTCTCGTGTCCAGCCACCGGCGGCTTAGAGCTCTACCTGCTGGGGAAGAACTTCCTCAAGGAGACCAGGGTCGTGTTCTGCCAGCGCCTCGACGGCCGCACCACCTGGGAGGAAGAGGTCGTGCCCGACAAAGAGTTTCTGCAGCAGGTATGCTGATATTCAATAGAAAAACTAACAATCAATGAGGCGCTATCTTTAAAAGGATGAGGTTTTAAAAACTGTTCTATAAGGTTGAAAACGGGGATTTAAATCAGACAGCGGCGCCGGCAGCTCAAATTAAAGTTGCTTTTGACATGACATCCATTTACATACTCTCCTCTGCTTGCCATCAATTGAATTCTGAGATAGATAATATTTATTCTTTTATAGAAAACGCCTTATTGAAAAAATGTTATCGTCATAGATCAGTCACGAATCTCACCTTGACATAAGTGACTATTAATTACAAGGTTTCTCCACAGCTTTATAATTTCGAATTAGCGTTTAACTGCTGTGAATGGCATTCCCCGAATGGTCAGCGATAGGTTCTCTTAGCCCGACGGAGTACGCTGCGTGTGGACGACGCTTCAGTCCTCAGGTGGTGACGCTTGGCTATCCCGAGGTCGGGGACAGTTTCTGATGTGACCTTAACCCGCAGACTCACCTAGTGTGTTGCGTGCCGGCTTACTGCCGCGTTGACATCACGGAGGCAGTTTGCGTGCAAGTGTTCGTCCGCTCTGGTGGCAAGGCGTCCGAGCCGCACGCCTTTTACTACACGCCCGCGGCGATGGAGGCCGGCCCCTTGCACGCCACAAGGCACCTCGCACAAGGTAACTGCGACGTCTGCACCCCTGCTTGTATCGCAAACTTGCTATCTGTTGGGATGCTATAGGTACTACGTTTTTGACGCCTGAAGCATAATACATACACACATACACTTGCCAATTGTATCAATTTAACTTTTGAATATTTGGGACTTGTTATCTGAGTTTTGTTTTCGATTTCGTAACAGTTACAGTATCTTATCGTGTTTAGACTGACGAATATTATGAGTCGCCATCGAAAACGTTTTACCTACCTATCTCATATATCATGTACCATTTCATTTGTAAGTAGCATATCATACACTAACATAAAGATATTGTGTCGCTTTTCTACAGAACAGTGGAAATTAATACAATTGCTGTTTATGGTTTCTCATGGACCATAAGGTTTATTTTAGTTTTTATCTCTCATTTGTAATTATGATCGTCGAATTGTATATATTTTAAGATATACCTAACTGAGTTATCGCATAATCTGCTTTGATGACTATTTAACATTGTATTGTGTTGTGCTCTTCATGTAACATCACCTAATAACGAACTTTGCTCTCACTTAATACAATTTTTACTCCAGAAAATTCAAAAATCCCTAAACAGTTTACAAAATAGAGTAAACCTTTATTAACTATGCCATAAATATATCCTGATTTTGAATTTTCTGGACAGCCATTGTCCGTGAATATGCCTATATGTGAATTTAAAATGTATTTATGATGAATTACTATAAATACGTTGCTTATAAATTTTATTACGCTTAATATCACTAACAACGGCACTTTTACTTCCAAATTAGCGTCACTAATTAAGAAAAAGGCAATTTAATAATAATTTTTACGACGTTAGAGACCGAAGTAAAGGTGCGCTTGCATGTATCTGACTAATATAACGCAGTGTATGTTCCTAGTTTTATTTAGATATATTTTGAAAGACAATTTTATTGTTTTTGGAAGAAATGACTGATGCGTAAACGGCGTCCTCTTTCTTTTTTCCCTTCTGTTCAAGCTAGGTCTGTGTAGGTAGCGCCTCGGCCGACGACGCTGCCCACTGCTGACCTCTCCAGCACGGTACTTACACACACGCACACACACACACCCTTGCACACCTTCTTACACACTGTTACATACACACCGGCGATATCAACGAATTATTAAGCTATATTATTGCTCTTGTGAACGGTTAAAGTAATTACTTAATTGGAATTATAAAAGACATTTTAAAAATAATGTTTGTACGAAATTTGATTATTGCGTTCTTTTTGAAATCTGACAAATAGCTTAACATACACTAACTCAACACAACAGAAAAAAATATACACTGCTCTTTGATACATTACAGATGAACACATGAGGGTTAAAAAAAATGTTTAATGAATGATGATTTTTTCAGAAAGGCGAATTTAATTCTGTTGTACATAATACAAAGCTGACTCTTCAGTAACACTTACACATGTTTTAGGTACAGACTCCACAGATCCCCTCCCTACATCACCTAGATAGTTGTATCCGTGCCTTTTAAAGCCCTTTGTGATTGCCCGTTAGATTTTAAGTAGAATTTCCACTTTGCTTGTCAAAATCTAAAAAAAATTTGGAACTTTCATGTTAGACGCAATAAAGTTAAAGATTCGACAAAATGATTCTAATGTTGAAAGCATTAATTCCTTAATAATTTTATTCGACAAATAAATCAATAAACGTGGCTATTCAGAAGATTTTAATTATTTTGATGATATATGGGGTAGATTTTTGGACAAGGCAGTAGGTAAGGGAAGCTACATTGACCAGTTCAGCTACAGGAAAATGGTTATAATATGAAGAAAATGTATAATTTTACAGAATTTATCGTATCCATTCGCAAATTATAAAAAAAATGTAACAAAATGGGCATTTTACCCAAAAATTTAAAATAAGAACAACTGAGGTTGAAGTACTTGCTTAACTCAAAACAAAAAAAAAAACGCAAAAAAGCTTTTCCCATGCATTTGATCATTTAATGATCTCCTTTTTATCGATCAGAGGCCTTATCAAAACATAAGCAACTGAGGAAGCCAGAGTCTAGATCAGAGAATAAAGTTTGTGTCAATAAAGATTACATAATATGATTCCTCAAGTAAACAAATGAGCAAAATACAAAAGAATACCAAAAAATATCCTAGCTCATACAATTAATAATTCAAATAACTAATGAAATAAGATAACTAAAATAAGCATTATGATAAGTAAAAGTGGAGATTAGGGGGCAGGCACGTAGGTAGTCAGGTGCCGCCTAGCGCCCGGCCGAGTGTGACCTGTTCCTTGTGCAGGGTCGGAGGAGGCGCGCCCCGTGCTGCTGTGGGGGGGCATGATGCCGCCCCCCGCGCTGCCCCCGCGCCGCCCCTCGCTCATACTGCCGGACCATGAGCCGCTGGGACTCAAGAGCGAGGTAACTATACCAAAATCATATGTACATCATCATCATCATCATCATCATCACCAGCCTATAATAGTCCAATGCTGGACATAGGCCTCCCCTAATGAGCGCCATAGATGGCATCATTATGTGGGGGTTATTGCCCATGTACATGGTGTCAAATTATTTATGTGATACCATTTAGGTACATATTTAAAAATTAAAACATAATGTATTGACGCTAAAAGTATAACCCTGTGTCGCGTTCAGTATCGCCCTCCTCTGGACAGGATATAAAAATATGTACTTATAAGAGTTTTTCACAATAAGCCTACGTTATATACGATACACTAAAACTACCAATATGTCCCAACTCTTCCCGTGGGTGTCGTAAGAGGGAAACGCACCGCGGGGCAGGCAGCAGCGCCCTCTGCGGAACAACTCCACCGAACTGTGATACCCAACCCGCATGCCCAGCGTGGGGATTATGGGAAATAACCCCCAAATGATGGATAATGCCATCTATGGGAGGCCTATGTCCAGCTGTAGTTTATTATAGGCTGGTGAAGTGATGTGATGTAATGGCAATGGGTGTCCTTGGTTGCTTTTCAAATTAACTTTAAAATTGTAATTGAATTTGAGCAAAAATATATAAAAGTACATTGTACTTGGTCAGTCGGCCAACGAGTTCCTCAAGGCTTGACAAAATAATATCAATTTCATTGGATGGAGAACCACACAAAGTGGTTCACATCATATCTTTATCTATCACATATTCCCAGACAAGTAGTTGCAGTTGGAACATGTTTGCAGGTGGACGAATCCAGCCAGCACTCGCTGGCGGAGCACAGCGAGTGCAGCCGCGACGGCGCCGCGTCGCCGCGCGCGCTGCTGCCCGACGAACTCAAGGTCGTGGACCTGAGGCTCAAGTCAGAGGCGCTGTCGATGGACGGCTCCAGCCAGGTAATACTCCATGAATCCAGACATCATAGAGGAAAATGTCAGAGCTAATTGGCATACTGACATTTTCGTCTCTGGCATCAAAAAGATTTTTAGATGACCTCGAGGCGTACTTAAATCTTAGAAAGCTTAGTGATCATGATCACCAATATTTGTCATCTTCCGTGCTTGGAATGTGTAACGATGATTAGATAAAGGTAACTTTGGACTCGACTCGAC
This sequence comes from Eupithecia pulchellata, assembly GCA_963931895.1. Classification (NCBI taxonomy): domain Eukaryota; kingdom Metazoa; phylum Arthropoda; class Insecta; order Lepidoptera; family Geometridae; genus Eupithecia; species Eupithecia pulchellata. Next base: position 13,865,957 of record OZ007525.1, read on the forward strand.
GTGAATCAATGAGTTGTTCGAAATGAGTTAACTAATGATTGTCATCTCCTTTTCCAGGTCAGTTACAGCGGCTACGAGTCAATCAAACTGTCCCCGCCCGCGCAGTCGCAGAACGAGGAGCCGACGTCGCTCGCGTCCTTCACGCAACAGCTGCAAGCCATCCAGAACCAGGTGCAAACGGACAAGATGGTGGAGTCCGTCACCGCCGCCATCTTCAACACGGACGAAAACGCCGGACCCATCTACCCCACCATCATGGAACCCATCAGACAACTCATATCGTCCAAAACCAACCAAATCTCCAACGAAATGAAGGCAATGAACCCTGAACTGATGATCACGGACTCCAACATGCCGCCGAGCTCGGACCGACTCATCGGCTTCCAGCAGCAGCAGGTCACGTTCAACCCCTTCGGAGCCATGACCAAGCTGGAGATGGAGCACAACCAGCTGGAACGGAGGTTGGCGAGGCAGAGCGCGCACATGGAGGCTCTCG